>CAXKVX010003980.1:0-19253 GCA_964058865.1 Eleocharis quinqueflora
AGAAGTTTTTGGTTTGATTTGTTTTCCAAAATAGAATGGGGCGCATAATGAATAGACTGAGAGATTACATTCTTTACACCCTATACCGTATTCCGGTTTTATTGTTAATTTACAGAAGCTACAACTCCTTTGAACTTCTGTTTCTTCAAAATTATGCTCACAAGATTCTTGTTTTTCGGGTAATTCGACTTTGCTTCTCCAGCCGAAGTCTTTAATTTGTAGCATCAGGTTTGATTCCATAGGTAATTCTTCTAAACAAGTTCGTACCTGATACTCTGTGTTACCAGCTTCTCCTTCTGACAGACTGCAGATTGCATCACTGTCCGGCTCGTTTAGATCTACTGAGACAACATCGAGATCATTTGGTAAATCCAGATCGTTCATTACTGCGGCTCTTACTATGTTGCCTTTCTTATTCCTGCATTCTCTAGCAAAGTGTCCTTCTTCTCCACAGATTAAAACACTTGCATTTACGTACCCTTTCTGCGTGCTTTCGTTTAAATACCCTCACATGTGAATCATGAGGTTTTCCTTTGTAATTTCTAGCCTTTCTTAACCCATATTTCTTTTCATTATTTTGATAGTATCCTGGGATGGGTATTTTGTTACATATCGTTAAGTCCTTCAGGCTTCTTTGTAACGCAGCCTTTTTGCACATCTCGGCTAGGTACTGATACGAGAAATGGATTCTGGGGATTACCCCAACTGTATTTTCTGGAAATTTCTTTTGAAAGGCTTGTTCAAGTTCTTTCCCAATTAGCGGTGGCATCTTTCTAAAGAATTTTTCAGATAGTTCGGGGGATATATATATTCTTCCTGATTTTGCCGCTAATATTTTAAAATCATTCATGTAAAAGAATAGATCTTTCACATGTTCACAGGATAGTCTTTCCAAATCCTGATACGCTCTGTCCTGTTCATCAGTAGTTCCCTGATATGGATCTTCCAGAATTAATACTCTTCTGATCTGAGATATTACGTTTTGCGTATCATCTGCCACTGCTTCTAAGGCTAAGTATTCAGCCTCAAAGGCCATTCTCCATTGGATCCAGATCTTCTTTTCTACTTCGCCTAATAAGTTTTCGATGAATTGTATTTTAGCTTTATTATTATCGAAGTTTCTTTCACTTATTAGGTTTAACGTTATCGATTCCTATCTTGAAATAACATCATTGTATAAGCCAATATCTTATGGCAAGACTAACATTGCAACCTGCTTTTGCATGGCAGTTGATAAGTTCCACTGCTCATTTTGGTGTGATCCGACTCCTCCGGATAGACCTTTTGATCTTTGCATGAATCTACTTCCTGATGATTCATCATCATTTCTTAATCTACCTGGTGGGTAATTTATTCTTCCCATCGTTGGCTCGGGGGGTAGATTATAATTTGATGTTATCGATGAAGATAAAACTGTGTTTTGGACAACAGGTTTTTCAAGAAATTGTTTCAGTATAGGATAATCAAATTCTAATTCTTGTCCCAAAACGTATACAGTTTTGGTTTCAAAAGAAGACTTGTTCTTATCTCCACCACCTTCCGCGAAAGGATTTATGAAATCCTCTTCGTTTTCTTCATCACTTTGGTCCCATATAAGACCATCTTGTTTCACTTCTACTTCAGCCAAACTGGCGGTTAGCTGAATAGCTCCCCAGTACGTGTCATCATCTTCCTCGTCTTCTATTTCGTCATCGGACACGTTTACAAACAGTACTAAGGCTGTTTCTTCTTCTGACAGTTGTTCTTCATCATTAGTCCCAACTGTTGGTCCTTGAGACGGTTGTGTAGCCGCATAATTTTTGAATTTTAATAAAATTGTTCTGTTTGATCTCGTGCGAATCATAGCATCTTGCGGATGCTGCACTTCTGCTACACGCGGCGGTCTAATAATCCACCTTGATCCCCTTAATCCTTCTGTGGTATGTGATTGTCCAGGGATTGCTTGGACACCTCTACTGGTTAGGTAATCAGAAACTCTTTGCACATTATATCTAAAACTGGTATAACTCGTATTAGATAGTCTACCTATTAATGATCTTGTTAATAATAGGTTGCTCTCTCCAGCTTGCCAGTTTTCATACCCATGTGTCTGAACTACCAATTGTATATGGTTAAAGAAATCAGCTATACTAAGCATCATGTTAGGTGCTAGGTATGCTAATTGGGTTCCGGTAGTTAAATCCATCTCCATTGTTCCAATTATGGATCTATCGTCTGCCCACCGGGTATCTCTTACCACTACAAGGGTGTTTACACCTGCTTCTCTATGATGTATAGTATATAATCTTATCATTATTAATCCTAGGTGTAAATGTTGAAATCCTGATCTTTGTATCTCTTCGTAACTCTGTTGGGTAATAAATGGTAATTCTAACTGTTGTCCATCAGTTACGAGGATTCGTTGGTCAGAGTAATATTGATACACCCTATGTTGAGTAGCAGTCCAGCCATCTTGATAAAGTGTTTCCGCTGGTACTGACTGTGCTCTTCTGAACTGGGATATGTTTAATTCTGCGTCAGGATTTAATTGGCTCTCCAAACTCCTGTTGTACCCGATCTGTCTCCTTCCGGGTAACCTTCTTTGTATTTCTTGTCGTAGTCTCTGGCTACGTCTATAATTTCGAATTTGATCCTCAATTGTTGGAGTTTGATTCTCATTACGGCTTTGTTGTTCTCGTTCTGAAATAGATGGTCGTGGTTCCATCACAGTCTCAGTACGCGTTCTGTTCATTTTAATTTCTTTTTCTCTTCTTCAAAAATTTTTAGTGGATCTTTGAAGACGTAGAATGGTACCTCCTTTTTCTTTGGTTTAGGGATTGATTCTCCTAAACTCAATTTCTCTAAATTCTTCTGTAATTCGTCAAGGGTATTAGTTATATCAGTACTCGTCCCGGCTGACGTTTGATCAGCTACGACTTGTCTGATACTTCTAATAGCTTCTTTACAATCCTCCAAATTTTCAGTAAGTCTCACCAAGAGTTGGATTATGGTGTTATTTTGTTTGATTATGGTAGCAGTACCACTCTTTGATTCAGTCGGCTTAACGAAACCAACCGCGGGTTCTTCAATCGATTCGGTAGCTTTTAGGGCTTCTATGTAATTTGAGCTTTTTGACGTAATTCTCCAATCACTCATATATTAAAATTTGGTTAAGTATGTGGTTTGTTGGCTTTTAATTTCAAGTTTTCTAGGTCCACAGTTCAGGATTGGTCATGATGAAATCGGATGGTTGAGAATATGTGAAGCATAACTCCCTTTTGCTTCTTGAAGCATAATAGCATAGCTCTATATATATATATATCCTTATCCTTATTATTAATAAAAAGAGATTGGAGTTTTTGACTTCAAATCTCTATTCACCTCTCAAATCAATACAGAGCATGAGATTTTCATTTCTTTCGATCACAACCGCTCAATTTTAGACTTTCAATTTCCATATACTTTGGTCTGCTGCTCGCGTACAAAAAATAAAAAAATTAATTGCTCTCGCCTCCTTCCTATTTGAGGAATTTTATAAATTAATCTTCCTTCCAAAAACATCAAACAAAATATCCCTCTTCGAATTTTTTTACGAAATGCCCTTGTGGGGCCCAACTTTGCATCATTTTATTTCCCTTTACTCTCCCTCTTTTTTGTTTAATAGATAAGGTAATAAAATAACGCATATTGATTAACACTTCCTCTGCTAACTATTTTTAGAGAAAACTTGTCATATTTTCATCAGTTGCATGATTAACACTTTTTATTAGTGTTGACATATTAAATATGCAAGGTTAATTCTTTCTTTCTTTTTCTTTTTTTTTTATCAAAACGATGCATTGTTGGTGGACAATTGATGGGTGAAAATGCCACACATCGATAAACACAAAGAAATTTAACTTGTTTAAAATGAGAATGTCTAATATATGTTATAAAGAAAGAGAAGAATTTTTGAAGTACTTACAATGAGATACATGAAGAAATGCACATTATTATCTTGACATACATGGATTCACCAGCCATAATTTTTCCCTTAGTTAGAAGTTAGAACTAATTAAAAGATAACAATGCACATAGTAATATGACGATTGTATCTTTAGTCATTAAGTCATAACAATTGATAAACTTAAATTCAAACCTCAATTTTGCAATTTTATTTTATTTTATTTTATTTTTTGTTAAGTATTGCTTGAATATGTTGGAGAATGTTATTAATTTAATCTTAAAACAGATCTTTTTATTTAAGTGTTTTATTCTAATATAACATGTGTAGTTTGATTTGCAGCTATACGTTTCATACATAATATAAACTCATGTCCATTTGTACTCACGAATACTTATATAGTGTGTTAAAAATAATATTTATTGGCGTCTAATATTATACATAGAAATTTAAATCAGAGTGAATGCTTCTAGGCCCCCATTAGTATTAATTAATTTGAAAATATTTTGTAACTTTCTATTTTATATAATTATATATCATGCAACTTCTATTTTGTAACTTCTAATTGATAAGCATTTTGCAATTGTTAACCTGTTTGGATATTCATTTTCTTGTAATATTTCTCTTGTTTAATCTCACTCTCCACGTTCAATATTAATCTCTCGCATTGTAAGCAATTTATTTATACTTCAATACTAATATTCTTCTATAATTACATACTTATTTTTACAAAAAAATTTAACTCCCACAACAACGTGTGGGCTACATACTTATATATATAGAGTTAGCCTAAAATACCTTATAAAGCACCAGTAGTCATATATTTTAGGCTCGTATCTCTAGATACAAAGTGCAAACAACCGATCAAAATCGTTGAAAATGTTTTCCATACTAACATCAATTTGGAGACCAAATTTGATATTTTTTGAATTGTTTTACTATTTTATTGGATGGGTGCAAAGTTGGTTAAATTGGAGGTATGTAAATCGTTAGATTAATTAATTTTTCACCTATTTGATAAATTAGTAAAAAGTTCCAAAAAAATTTAAAATTTGGTCTCCAAATAGATGTTATTATGAAGAACATTTTCAATGGTCATGATCGATCATTTGCATTTTGTATCTCGAGATACGAACCTAAAGTATATGGCTACTGATGCTTTATAAAGTATTTTAGCCTAATTCTCTCTCTCTCTATATATATATATATATGAGCAAGGCTAAAATAATATGCATAGTACACCACCTTCCGTAGTATGCATATATAAATAGCTCAAAAAATAGATATTTAAGTTGCTTAATAAATTATTCATATAAAAATATCGTAGAAAATTAAATTTCATTATTTTTAGAGCTTTCTTACTATTTTTTAAATATTTTTTAAGAGCAAAACTGATTTAATACTACAAAAGTGCAATTTGTGAGCTGTTTTTAATTTTTTTTTTAAAAATAGCAAGAAAGCTCTAAAAATCACGAAATTTGATTTTCTACAAGATTTGGATATGAAAAATTTATTGAGCAACTTAAATCTCAATTTATTGGGCGAATTAAACATGCATAGCCGCATAGTACGGAAGGTGATGTACTATGCATATTATTTTAGCCTTGCTTTATATATATATATATATATATATAATCTAATATACTCATGACGCAACATTTGTGCCACTGTTCATTTCTACAGTGCCAATTAACAAAGTTTTCACTGTTCACTACTACAGTAAAATCACTGTTTTTTTATTTTTTCCCTCTGTTTTTATTTTATTTCATTCGCGTGAAAGATTGACTGTAATATTTTTTTACTAATGCTCTAATTTAAATTCAATATAAATATAAATATTACTATCGTAATGTAAAATTTAACTTTTTTCGCGCTCTATTTAACTAATAATATCTACTCATTTTCCATTGAAGTACCGAACGTTGGTAGCGTGTCCATATCGCTGATCTGGAATACGGCCGCGCTGCTTCCTGTGTAGAAACTAGAAACTAGAAACTTGGTTTTCCTTCTTTTTTGTCGTCGTCACATTCGAATTTTTTTTATTTCTTTGCATTGCTCATCTTCCGTTTCCTTCTTTTTTTTTTGGTATCCTAAGAAATGCAAATCAATGTTTGACCTTGGAAAGAGAAGTATATATAATTAAGTAGTGATGCTAGAATAATTTCAGAACTGAAAAAAATAATAAGTAAATACGTAATCTTCGTAGTTATATACTTATATATATTTTGCTTGAGGATGGTTCAGATGCTCTTTTATTTATTCCTAACTGATTATGTATAATATCATACATAATTTACTCACACACAACAAAAGCTTTAGTTATGATCTCGTTTGCTTTCTCAAAACATATATATAGCCCATAATTTTTTGTTATTTTCTTGACTATAATACATAATTTACTCCAAAATTTCCATTTTTCATCTCATTTAATTAATGGATTTTCTTCAATGCTCTTTAACCGCCCTTAAAGATTTTCTTAATTTTCAAACCGAACATCTGCAATTACTCAATAAAAAATATATTTAGCCCATTTTATAATATTATACAAAATTCGTATTTTTGACTTGAAATCATGTTAGTAGCAAATATAATAACTTTAACTTCAGCAAACATTTGTTATCAAATGTACATGCTTCATATTAACTTAACAATTGTTAAGTAAAAGAGGAGGAATCACTTTGACAATGAGATTTTAAATAACTTAATAAAAAATAAAAAAATAGAAAAAAGTTTACGAACACATTCTTGAACTTTTTGGTTGTGTTTTAAATTTGATGTGAATTAGTGTCATTTCGTGCTCCATCAGAGATCATCAATTTTCATACAATTTTTTAATGATTAATAATTAATGATCGATGATCGACTATGAAATGACATTCAAATCATAGCAAATTTAAAACACAACTAATTATAAATTCAATAATGTGTTTAATAACGTTTTTCTACTTTTAAGATTTTTTCTCATGTTATTTGAAATTTCATTGTCAAAATTGTCAAGGTAACCATCATCAAGTGATCCCTCCTCTAAGTATAATTATCTTATCTTGAAAAAAACGAGCATATTTCAAATTAATAGATTTAGTAGTTAAAACATAACATTTATATTAACTTAAAGTGCTTATAGTATGAAGTATAAACATTTTTTTCCAAACAAAATTGCACATATATAAGATTGTTTTTGTCAATTACAAAAACAACCTTATACAAAGTATGCATACTTATCACATTAACTCAAAACATTTATAATATAAACTATAATTATATTTACACGCGGGTTGGATCACGCGAAATACACGAAATATGTGAAACACGTGAGTTGCATATAAGTATAACTAAAAAAATCAAATAAAATATTGAAATTTAAGAAATGATGAATATTGGAGGGCAATTATGAAGATATAAATATAACCCAAGAAAAGGCCCAAAGTAAAAAAATGTTGATATTAGTGAATTCTTACTGGTTCGTAATATCACAAAAAGATCAAATATCATAAATCCTTGTAGATGAAAAAAGTATTATAGATCACATTAATAATTTTATTACGATATTACAGTGAATAAGATTAACAAGTTAGTTAGCCAATTAGTCCATGTTAGACACGGTGTATAGGATTCAATACATAACAGGTATATATATCAATAGCATTGTCTGTAACAGACACATTGGAAAGAAATCATTTTTCAAGAAATTACTTTCTTCCTCTTTCTACAATCCTTGTTTCATTACAGACAGTCGAGAAACCAAATACAGGTAACATTTTTTTATAGGGTAACAAGGCGTTACAAGGCCCATAGGCCGACTTTAGAGGGACCTGTTGCTTAAGCTTAATACTCTAATTTCTTACTGGTTCGTAATATCACCAAATAATCTAGACATTGATGTTCCAAAGAAGAACAATTCTAATATTATACAATATTTTTGCAAATAATTCAATTCTGATAATACAACATTTTTTGCAAATGGGCAGTGCCCTCTAAACCCTAAACCCTGGCTCCGTCACTGATTGCTCTGAATCCTGAATCCTGAATCCTGAATCCTCTGACCGATACGTCGCATCACAGCCGACGTGCGGTGAACTGGTGAAGTGTCGACTTGCTTGCTCTGATGGCAACCAAAACCCTAGTTCGATTGGGGATGCTCCGTTCGTATATGGAGCGCTTTCTCGTCGGGGAAGTCGCACCTCGCACCTCGCACCTCGCACCTCGCACGCATCTGATATGGGGCGAGCTACCAGCCTACCATTACCGTCTAATGTGCCTACATTGTGGCGGCCGCTTATCTGCCTACTCTATCATAACTGCAATTTAACGACATATTAGCAAGGTATCTTTACTATCCAACTGATTGATTTCAAATTTCTATTGTAACAGTTGTTACTATTATTCCTTAATTAGACATGAGGTACCAGCCCTGCACTTAGATTAGATATAGCTTTTAATTAGGGTGGTTAGTTAATTTCAGCTAGGTCATAATTTATTAGTTGTATTTAGAATTATTACCATGCTTATTTATAACAACGACTGTCATTGAGACTATCATATACAGTCACTTTCAAAGGCCAAAGGGTGAACAAATCCTGTACAAAAGGATGAACAGTCAAGCAAGAAAGCAAATATATAGTTACATTGTTCCATTCTTTGTTGAATTTTCATAACCTTTTGAATATACTAGCTGATCGTTGGTTTCAATTCAGAACTTCTGATCCAAGGATGCTTGTGTAATTGCATGAAATTGGTGATTGTGGTTAGCAGTTTTACTAATTTCAGTCGAATGCTTGTTATTCTGACTTTGTTTTGGGTGTTTGATTAATCTAATTCGTATAATCTTGGGCCTTTTCTTACCAGCTCTGAGTTGCTTTTGCAATAATTTATCCCTAAAAATATTTTCTATGAAATATTTTCCTGACCTAATATAAATTAATAAAATCTATATTCAACCTGATTTGGCCAATGCTACATATGTACAACTCACGACTACTGTGTAACACAATTTCATTTCAAAAAGTTTGTAGGCATGGGTTATACAACAAAATGCGGATTAATAATACAAAATTCCTTGAGACTTAATAAGCAAACTGAATTAGTTTAAGCACCATAATAAAATCACCCTTTGAAGTCCTTGAAGAACATTTAGACTGGTAGAAATGAAAATCAATCAATAGAGTGAAATGAGTACAAACTTAAAAAGAAACAAAAAAAAAACATAGCTGCTTACAACCACACCATACCAAACTCTGGAGGAAATAATCTTGTTATGTTTGTTCCTTCCTTATTTCCACTCTACTTCTATTTTTGGGAAGAAATAAGAACTCTTTTTAGAAATATATACAATAATGCATGTAATACATGCTGGCCAAAATATGTTACAGTTGTCCCAAAATATATCCACCATTGGTTTTATGTGCAAATTATCCAAAATTGGAACTCAGAATAATATCTGAAGTGAATATTTGATTAATGCAGTTATCACTTATCAGGAAGTGCCAGAACACCAAAGCTGACTGGTTTAACTTTCTCCTCTGTTTCTTGAGTTGGATAATAAATACAACCCTGAAAGTAATATAAGGCAAGACAACTATTAGTTAAAAATAAAGTATAAAGTATACACATAACCTTATTGTTTTTTCATAAAATTATCATCCAGAAAAATTTAGTGCTCACCAAAAATTGTCTCCATTTACTGAAGCATTTCTTATGTTGCACGACAGTTAAAAAGGACAAAGAGAACAACAAAAAAAAGATAACCTGCAGAAGAAAGTCATAGATACTGTTAAATTTGAAATTGGATATACTCATGTACAATAACAAAATTAATGATATCAGTTTCACAATAACAGTTTCAAGTCTCAGTTAAGTTGAAACAATGATTTGTGAAGTTACTAGGAGCTTAGACACATCAGCAACAGCCTCTGGTTTATTTTGTTTCTTTCTTTATTTTTTTTGTTCCTTCTTCTGAAGTTGAAACAACGATTTCTTCTTCTTTCATATAAAATTAACTAATTCGTATACTAATATTTCATATTCTCTTCATTAATTGTATTATTATAGAAAAAATGTGTCTTTCCAATTGGATATTTTGGAACTGCAGATTCAGCATGGATCCGAGCCTGCTATTATTTTGGGAAACAAGGAGGATCCCATTGTTCATATTTGGACCATCGGATTAAACAACGGACGGATCGGATAGGCACTGATGAACTGCAGGGCTATTTAAAGTAGATCTGATCTGTTCGTTATAATTCAATGGCTCAGATCAGAATAAAAAAGGTAGGAGATTTGAATCAATTCAGCAAGGGATTTGACCTATATATAGAAGGGTGATGATACAAAAGGGCCCAACATTGCCCCAATCAATTTTCTTAAAATAAAGAGAAAAAAGTAGAATTCACAATAAAATGACAGCGTAGAATCCGCAATAAAAGAATGGCCTATATATAGAACCACAATCAATTTTGCATGATCGTTTCTTTTAGTTTAGTTATTAAAAGAAAATGATAACAGAGAAATGTAAGCCCTCACCATAAAATGACAAAGAATTAAGAACTTATTTAAAGTCGGTTGAAGTAGCACATTTTTGTCGGTTGAACTTATAACACCAATCCCTGAACAAAAGCTCTTTATCTGATCCCATTTTTGTGCATGGAAAAAAATCGATAAATCATCCATGAACAAACTGAAATTAATCTGCAAACATATGAAGGAACAAAAGTTAAATTGAAACAATAAAATGGAGCACTCTAATTCTCAAGTGTGTCACTCTACTAAATCTAAATTTTAACATATTAATGGAGTACCTTCTGTTGAGGTACATGATAACTCTCCAAATTTCACACCATAAAAAGGTAAATCAAAACACAAAGTTGAAAGAAGCTTCAGTCTGCTCTCTGCTTAATTTCTTTTTTTTTTTGGTGATTTTGATTAAGCCTAAGAAGATAAACGAGACAGCATAAAATTGTGTTTGAATTACAAAGAAATGCCACTAGTTGCAGACTGCTATTCAATTAGTTCCTGGGAAGTTTGCGGACATACCAGAAGATTTGCAGGAGAAATGACTCACAATGCAGTAAAAAGTAGGTTTTCAAGGGTATACTATGTTTCGTAACAACACAAAATCTGCAGATAATATGGCTAGTCTTAATACTAGACATTAGATTTAATAAAAGGAAGACTAGTAAAAAGCCTAACCGTAGTATCGATTTAATATTTACGGAATTTCTATTAAAAATTGTTATTAAATTTTATCTTGTTATGAGAAAAATTTCACATCAGTCACGCAAATATGTGTCCTGACAAATTATCGCGGATAAATGTTGCCAGCCTTATTAAGTCATCCGTTTATCTATCAGTGTTAGTTATTTACCAAAATTTAGTAGAAACCTCTTTGACATGATCCAGTGTACTGAGATAAACATCAGTCTTGAGCAAAAACACATATAGTATGAAGTTGTCATATAACAACTCTGAATTTCCAAGCAAAACAACCATAAACAACCTACATAAATAGAGAAATCAGGTGTAGATATTGCTTTGATATGAAGACTCTGACAAACTGCTTGCAGAAGAAAGTAACAATGAAAAAAAATAATAAAAATAATGGACAAAAGAAAGTTGCCGATTTTATTTGAACATAAGATGTTGACTAACTGCACAAACGGAAATGACAATAGGAATGAAAAAAGTTTGTAGACACAAGGAGAGAAGGCATCCAAGCATAAATGACACTTAGAAAATTATGGAATAATAGAAAATGAGATTCAGAGTAATTTTATTCATTTTTCATTTGATAATTAATAAACAATGTTGGTTGAAGGTGTAAAAATAAAGGAAAGTATGATATATTTAATCTCTGAAATGAAAAATGCACCCACTAATTCGATTATTTGAATATCATGGGAAGTGCATTTTTCAGTAATTATAATAACCTCAAGTTACTAAAGATTGCTATACCTGAGAAAAGAAGTTCAAAATGCCCAGTTCCTAGGTGAAAAACAGGGAGTCAGTCTCAGATAAAATAAGCAAATGTTGAACTAAACATAAGAAAAAAATTTAGTAAACATTAAATAATACTGTAAACATGAACAGCTCACCAAATCAATCTCTCAGGGACATGCTTTATCTTCGGCCAATCCTCGCCATACGGTTCCTGGCACCGGCTGGTCAGCTCTGGCCATTGCTCAATTTGAATTGTTTCGAGCGATTCTGGGAGCTCTGGCAAAGCTGATATTCCCCAACATTCAAAAAGTTCAAGTTGTTTGAGTGAGCTGAGGCTCTTCATAATTTGACCCAGGGATGACATATTGCAACCTGACACTTTTAACACTTCAAGGTGGTTGAGCTGCACAATCCTAGAACCTTCATTTGAGAGAGATCCTGGTACGAGTTTCGGCAGGTACATCAATTCGACATGTTTAAGCATTGGTCGGTCTAGCAATCCCTCCAGCAAAGACATATCAGGGCATTTGTGCAGCAGAAGTTTCTCGAGCAAGGTTGCATGACTGATTGAGATGGATGCAAGACCTCTGCAACATTCGAGGGTTATACTTTTTAGGAATGGGTATGGTCCCCAGATAAAACCGTTGGGAAGAAAACTGTTTTTCACGGTGATCCCCTCTACTGATTTGGGCAGCACTGTACCGTCACGTAAGCAAGGGCAAAAGTTTATGCTGAGGATTTTCAGTGAAGTAACAACCCCTATTCCTCCTAATGATGTGAGGCACCAGCATTTTTCAATGATTAGTTCCTTTAGGCTGATCAAGCTTTGCATTGCAATTTCCAGTGGAAGCGTTGTGATGGTCATTATCTCAACTAGCTTTAGGTGTTCAAGCCATATGAGCTTTGCCATGCATTCATATAATGCATCATTGGTTATGTTGCATGCTTCTAGTTCAAGTTTAGTGACATTGGATGGCAGAAGGAGATGCATTGGATTGTTCCTACTGTAGATGTAGGTAACCCTTTGCAAATGGCCGCGCCACCACTCTTGCAAGGCATAATGCCTATTATTGTCTGGGGGTTCATCATCCGAGTTGTCTAATAAAGAAGCCTTACTAAGGTATTCAACAAATTCCTCATCCTTGCAAATTTCTTCAATAATTCGCCATTCTCTAAGCAACACCTTGTTCATATAAATGTTCCCTTGTTGCATTGTTAGTATAATAAGGAGCAATCGAGATATGACAAACTTTTTTAGCTCAGAACTCATCTGGTTAACACCTGCCTCTAGTTCGTCGGTACCAATGAATACTAATAGTGGGCATGACTCAATTCTTACATAAGTAGTGTTTATTGGAAGAGTAGGTAACTCCCTCAGGTTCCAGAGTTTCTCAAGATGGAGCTCAAAACTAGAAGCAGATATGCCAATAATATTGGGAATGGATTCTATGGCATCACATTTGCAGAGATTGAGATACTCAAGATTCTCTATTACTGGCTGATCAAGAACCCAACTTGGAAATTTTACATTCTTGTACTTTTTAACTGCGAGGCGTTTTAAATTAGGAGGCAATCGAAGGCTTTCAATCACTTCTGCCTCGAGATCTATATCTTCATTGGCATCATTGCTCCAGAACAAATGCAACTCTTCAATATTCTTTTTATTGTTAAGGCAAGCCTCCTTCGCCTCTTCTTCACTTTCGACATTTTCAAGATTTTTTAATTTCAATGTTCCTTTTAGATCGTTGAGGTTCCCAAGCTGCCCTAGATTGTATCCGTCCACTTTTCTTACTGAAAATTCTTCTAGATGCCTGAGAAATGTTAATCTCCCTATGTAAGGCATGGAAGGTGGTTGTATTTTGATTTGATTAGTACTATCGTACGCTTCAAGATACCTTAATCTCACCAAGTAAGATATGTAATTTGGTAAACTATTGATGTAACTGTTCAGCTTTAATATTTGCAAATTGTAAAGATTGCAAATAGAACTTGGCAACTCCGTGATAGTGGTACTGGCAAGGTTCAAGTAATGTAGATGTTCCAAATCTCCCACATGCTCAGGTAAAATGGTAATGCCACCATTCAGAAGCAGAACCCGCAATTTTCTTAGCTTTACTAATATTTGTGCAAGAAATCCGTTGATGTCACCAAAAGATTCCTTGAGGAAAATTAAGGTATGCAAGTTTTCCAAATTAGATATGTTTGATTTATATTCCTCAACGTTTTCAACTAGAACCGATAAATAATGGATTGTGGGTGGTATTATCATTGCCTTCTCATCTTCTATCCTGAAACAATCTTCTCTAGAGAGCAACTCTGCTAAATCATGTACAAGATCATGCATCTCGTATGATTTTTGATTAGCATTGCCATTTGAAACCAGGAAAAAGCCAATAGATAGCAGTTCATGAAACACCGACTCTCCTATAACGTCATCCTCAACAAAGCCTTCTGCTATCCACAATTGAACCAAATCACTTGTTACGGACACATACCCTTTTGGAAATATGCCACAGTACAAAAAACATCTCTGTGATTTTTCATCTAGTTGTTGAAAGCTCCACAACAGCGACTCCATAGTGCCACTAAAATTTCCATTGTTTGCAACACCCCTCCAGAAAATGGCATTATGATTTTTACCAAGCTGTGTACCTACAAATTTTGCTGACATAGGTGATCCACCAAGCTTTAGAATTATTTCATCACCAATGCTTTCAAGCACCTCACCTTCATTCAGATCGATCTTTTCAGAACCATTAAAAGCATAATAGAAGAACAGGGTGGAAAGCTTTTCCTTGTCAAGCCTGCCTAATGATATAATTTGTGCAGGGAGCAATGGATGAGGAAGGTTTTTTGATCGAGATGTTAAGAGAACAGTGACATTATTTGCATGAGATATGAAAGGATCAAGCATGCTATTCCATTGGTCCTTATCAGATTGGTTCCACCAGACATTATCTAAAACAAGAAGGATCTTGTCTCTTCTGTTCAGCATTTTCCCTAGTTCCTTCTGAAGATTTTCAAGACTGCCTGTTTGTTGCCTCTTCTCTCGCGACGCAGAATTAATCATCTCTTTGGTATGTTCAACACTGTTGAGTTTTTGTGACATTTTAACCCACATCTTTACATTGAAATAATTTTGTACTCTTTCATCCTCAAAGATATGATGTGCAAGGGTGGTTTTGCCAAATCCACCATCGCCGACTATACCAAAAACTGAAAAACTCATTGTTGTAGAACTCTGCGGATCACTACCAGTGGAACCCAATATATGATTAATTACAGCCTCTTGTTCCATTTCTCTGACAAAAATGTCAAGATCGGGTATTGAGGTAACGGTATCAGGGCTGGTGATGCCACTGGTCCCACTGATTATTGCATTGCTCTCAACTTGCTTTTCTAAAAGTGTGGAAAAGGTACTTCCTTCAGCTGCGGTGTTTTCCAAACTTTTAAGTTGTTTTAGCAACTTCATGTTCTGTGGTGCTTTCCTTGTTAGCGTGTCAAAGAGGTTTTGAAGGGTTTCTATAAGGGGATGATCTGGGAGGCATTCGCAGCATCTATTACCAGTTATCTGTTAGAAATTTATTATATATATTCTTAGATTTATATATAGTGTTTGATTACTATTGGAAGCAACTAAGTAATCAAATATTGATGCAGTAACAAAAAATGCATTAAGTGGTGCCAGAAATATTTAAAAATTGTTTAGGAACTCAGAACTTCACATCCCTGCGCACCAGTACATATACTAGAGTGCACATTAGTAATTTCATTTTTGGAAAGCATTTTCAACAAATACTGTCTGGATCATGATCCTGTTTGGTGCTAAATTTCCTCAGAAGTGAGTCTCCAATGTAACTTTGATTTTGCAGTGATACCTTGCAGCATTTCCTTTAGATAACATAGTTTGGATGTTTTGTGCAAATGACACACTGAACCACTCAATTCTCTCTTATTACAATTTATGTGGACAAAAGTTTGTGTGCAGAAAAATAGTCGGTGCCCTTAAACAGAGGCTAACTGGCTAAGTGAAAAATAGGGATTGATGTCAGCCTGTGGGGATAAGTTGGAAGTAAGAAAAGAATAAAAGGTCTGATTTATTGCCTGTTGTTGCATTTTATTTATACTTTGTTAGTTCGTTTAAATTTGACGGGGGTATGAGCACGATCACACAATGTTTTGCCTGTATATTTTGTACAACTGACATCACACAATGGAGGAAGCACGATCAAGGGTTAAAAAAAAGACGGCAGGATGCGTGGTCTTGTTGGCAGTAATTGATGATCAAATTTTGAATTACAAAGGCAATTTGGAGATTTGTACAACTGAATTTATAACACAGAAGTATGTTTTGCCTGTATATTTATTCAATATTGACAAACTCATAAAATTGTCCGAAGTTTTATTTCAGATTGTAAGTTCTTTCTTTTTCACATTTCATTTGGACATTTCCCTGAATATAAAGGATATATCCGTAGGGAAAAAATGAAACAACCAAAGCATACTGCGCAAAGTGTGGCCAAAGCATTTTATGGGCACAACAGACAACATGGAATAATGTCGTTTCCAGCCATGTTGTTTCCAAATAATTCATGTCCGTATGCTGTGCAAATACGATATCTGTAAAAAATGTGGCCTATTCCTGTCAGTATAACTGCAATTACCCGTCTTAACCTTCATTTGACACAAGTACAGAGCAAACAGAAATAGTTTATCTTTCTTGATACATATATCCAATTATAAATCGAACCCATTTTGGTTGCTTTCAGAAATTAAACACTAATGCCCTTTTATAAAAACATTGGAAGTTTGATCTTACCTGATGTTTAACTTGCTCGTACCGATGCTCATCAAGGAGATCCTCGACATCATAGAGAGCGGATTTAACCTTCTCGAGCCATTTCTTGACCATGCTTTCATGGGGGCTCTTTTCGGAAGCTCTGATTATTAATTTTAGCCTCGGTATGAGGTTCCTCTCTAAATCTTCTATTTCTTGTGGCACATCCCTTTCTAGGTGCACATATCCCTGTTTTAGTGTATCGCAGAGGATCGCTGAAGCGACCCATCTTAGCCCTGCGAGGACTGTTGTGGCTTCATCCATGATTTACAGATTCAAGTTTTCGAGTACATGGCGAGGTAAGCAAAAGAGAAAAAAAGGAAGAGAAATTAAAAATACTATTTGTATAATGTATGTGTGAGTTGCATTTCTGTTTACTGAAATGAAAAACTTAGATGTTGTGTATGAGACTCAATAAAACAAGTACAATACAGCTGTATTTTTTATTCTCATTTATATCCATGTAGAGTTTTTCTGAAAACTTATATTCGTGTAGAGTTGTATGAGAACTTTGTTTATTTGATTTATTTTATATATAATTTGTGAAGGTTGAATGTTAAACAGCCATTCATATTCATTGTTCTGAGAGTCAGAAAAATCTAGGTTGAAATATCCAACCAGATAGAGGGATAGCTCTCCTATTAATTTTGTCCTGAGTAAGAAAATTTGTTTTAGGCTTTTAGCATTTGAAAATTCATCCTGATTGAGGAAAGCTTAAATGTAATTAAGGAAAACAGCTAATAAATAAATATGGTGCCCTCAAGCTATAAACTTTTAAACTGAATGGTAAGTAGGAAAAAAGTAGATACATTGTAATTGAACTTTGAACTAGGCAATATCTGAAAATGTTTGTGTAAGAACTATTGTTATTCTTATATTTTACATGAGGGAAGTACTGTGCTTCCAACATTATCACAAAATATACTATGTATATTCAAATGATTCCTAAAGCTGTCATTTCATTGCAAAGATTTTTTATAGTGGCTTAGTGGCTGCCAACAACTCCCTCAATCTCAAATTTGGTAACGACTGGTATTACAGCAATATTTTATACATTATTGAAAATTTGTGTGTCCATGTTCCTAATATTAATGGCACATGAATGAATCAAGAATATGCACAGTACATCCTGATATTTATAACTTCTGATGAAATGCAGAAGACAATGGAATAATTGATGCTCGTTTCTTATTCAAAGAAAGAGAATAGCTAGGGTTTGGTTGCCTCAAAATTTATAGAGAATTTCGTCCGAATGTATTGCATGACACCCAAAACACTAAATGGGCCTGCTGTTTGGGCCTCAGAATTGAACCCGTTGATTTTTTTTAATTTGGGCCAAATTGAGGCCTAAATTGCTATTAACACCAGGGAAATTTTCTTTATTGTTGTATTCATTTTTCCCCACTTTGAGCATCCTTTAGTAAACTGTAAACAAACACCATTCAATATTTGTTAGATTTGCATGAACTTCTCAGCAACCTTTCACTTTTCCATGGATTTGGTAGGTTTTTGCCAGCAGTAACGCATTTTACATTATATGAACCTTTCCAAGTTTACTTCTTAAATTTATTGGTCTATTTGAAAAAAAAATCTAATTACTTTTGTGTATTGAAGAACAGCCTTTCCTTATGTATCCTCATTTATTAACCAGAGGTTCAACTTACCTGGAGAGGTGGAACTAAACCTTAATGTGAAATCAATGAAGCTAACATATTTTCCTTGGAGTCACTGTCAAAACCAGGTACCATCAATTGCTTCCTAACACTAGTCATAGATGTTTCTAGACTTGGATTAGTAATAAAATAATAGTATCCGGTTCTTACTAACCCCTTCTATTCATGACAAATGGGGGCCCAAAAATTACTAACCCCTTCTATTCATGACAAATGGGGACCCAAAAATTACTAATGAACCCCTTCTATTCATGACAATTGACAAATGGGGACCCAAAAATTACTAATGAACCCCTTCTATTCATGACAATTGACAAATGGGGACCCAAAAATTACTAACCCCTTCTATTCATGACAATTGACAAATGGGGACCCAAAAATTGCTAGTGTAGTAGTGTGGAGACAAAGGCAACTGAGCCTGTGGATCCATATTACTAATTTTGCAAATCCAGATTTTTTGATATGGTGAGGCCACTCATACAGTCACACCGTGTGGTGACTCGCTCTCGTTCTGTTTGCATTACAGTGTCAAACATGTAGGTTGGAATAAATCCGGCGAGGTATAAATACCCCGTTGTGATTGGAGCTGCAACCTACACAATCTTTTTTATGCCAATTTAAGTATGTATATTCTTGAAGTTTGCTATGATCCTATGATCTCCCTTACAATCTTATTTGGAAATGAGGTGAAGTTTTTTTTTTTTTTGCCTTATAACATGGTGGTCCAGGCCACAATTTATTTGAAGGTTTCAGGATACAAGTTGCATGTGAATGATAACCTAACACAAGAATTAATGATAGAGAAGAAGATAGATTCTTTTTGTGGCATCATTTTATAACCTACTTCTAGTGTTGTTTTAGACTATGAGTGAATTATGATCTTATGTGG
>CAXKVX010003981.1:0-22952 GCA_964058865.1 Eleocharis quinqueflora
GCTGTAACGGATTTTTTTTTTTCCATTTTTTAATACAACATTAAAGTAGAACGATCCTACTTTTCTCAAAAAAAATGTCAATAATGTCAATAATGTCCACAATGTGGAATCGAATTGATAAATAAGTGACACATAATTGTGTCGAATTGATAAATAAGTGACACATACTTATGTAAATATTAATTTAAAATTTTAATATATTTGAATGCATATATATTTAATTAAGTTCAAGAGATGCATGTAAAAAAATTTAATCGATGACAATTTTCTCAAAAGATGTAATTAACTGATAAATTCAAAATTACAATTTTATGGTTTATGCCGTTTGCACACTCATTGCAACGATAATTAATTTTAATTATTTCACTAACGAAAAGCTAGAAAAAACACATGAGTATAGAGATACAAATGTATGAATTTTCTTAAATTCGAAATAACAGCATATTTGTGAATTGTGTTTATATATAACATATAATTTGTAAAAATAGATACCATCACTACTACAAAAGACCTCTAACACTTGACATTTTTAAACTGGACATAGCTTTAACACCGAATTTTAACTAAATTTAGATGTAAAAGGTTGTAAAAAGTTAGAAATAGGATTTTAAAACTGAAGTTCATAACGGGTTCGGTTTAAAAAGTTCCTTCAACACCAAATCCGCTAAGTAGTCTGCTCTAAAATAAATCTTTTAAATCAGACTTCTTTTAAACTTCGGTTTTAAATAATTATCTTTAACACCGGTCTTTTACTAAGGTTCGATTTTAAAATGAAAAGGTCTTTAACACCGTTCTTTTACTAAGGTTTGGTTTTAAATGGTTGGGTCTTTAATAGCGGCATTTTACTAATGTTCGATTTTAAAAGTAACCCACGAATCGCCCATATTTCCTCAAATCC
Source organism: Eleocharis quinqueflora (assembly GCA_964058865.1). NCBI lineage: Eukaryota > Viridiplantae > Streptophyta > Magnoliopsida > Poales > Cyperaceae > Eleocharis > Eleocharis quinqueflora. Next base: position 899 of record CAXKVX010003981.1, read on the forward strand.
GCAGCGCCTATTCTAACCGATGCAACGCTAAGAAATCAATAAAAAAAATTCCACGGATCCCTCTCATCTCTCTCTTTATACAATTCATCTCTACCCATTTCTCTCTCTCATCTGATCTCTTTAATTTTTATTTCTCATTTCTCTCTATCTCTCAACAAATCAAACCAAAAAATTTTGAATTTGGAGGAAATATAAAACTTTTTAATTATATCTCTCTATATGAATTTGGAGAAAAATGAAGCAAATTGGAAGAGAAATAAAATTAGTATGCATTCTTTGCTTTCAAAATACTTTCAAGAATTTCTTTGCTTTTTCTTTTTTAGACATAATTTAGATATATAACATGGCAGAAACATTTATTCAAAGGGTTTAATTGCAAAAAAAATATATATAAGTCAGGTTAGAATGTGTGATGTGATTTTTCACTAAAAGGTACAAGACTAAGGTCAAATAGTTGTGCGGAAGCGATTTCAATACAATTTAAATCTTTTAGACCTTAATCACCTAGCCAATTTAATTGAGCAAGTAATTCTAAGAATCAATTGAGCAAATCACAAAAATAGAGATCAAAGAGCTAAAAAGAGAGAGTGAAGAGAGAGCAATCAAGAACAAGTGACACGCTATGTAACGTGGTTCATCTTATCAAAAGAAACTTAGGCCTACGTCCACGGGTCTCTCGGAATAAAACGTCTTCCGAACTGTTTCACTATAATCAAGTATCTTTTACAAAGGGGCAAAGACGATCTTTGACTTCTTCCAACACAAGTAAGCCAATATTCTTCTCCTAACTCGATGCATGGGACAACACCACAATACACATCTATAAGGTCCAATTGACTACACAATTAAGAACATGAATGCACCACTTGACAACACAAATGTGGTGCACCAAAAACTAATCAAATAGCAAAATAATGTTCTCGAATAGACAAATAGAGAATTGTAGTTATCCTAAATGCTCTCAGGTTTAGGTAGCTTAAAGAGACTTGAAAGAGGCTCTCTTTAATGCTCAATTACTGATGGGAAGCTTGTCTTAATGTTTGGATGACCTTCTGGTTCATATCTGCAATCTTTATATATGATGAGCACTTCTTGGGATCTTGGATCTGTTAAATTGCTCCTAGCGTTATAGAAAATCCCATAACGGGTTGGAAGACATTATAACGCCTCGGGCTTGTTCTCTCTTTGCCCTTCTGCAACTGACATGTGGGCCAACAATCTGCTAACGCTTGGCTGAGGCGTTATAACGAATGCCAACCCGTTGTGACGCCTTGCTGGAGTGTTATAGTAATGCTTGTCTCGGAAAAATCCAGCATCTTCTCCTTCTCTCTCCTCCTGAGGCGTTTTGACGCCTTTGAAACTCATTATAACGCCTCTCTGACTCGTTATAACGAGTTGACTAGCGTTATGGTAACGTTGTACTCTGTCTTGTACTCTTGTCCAGGGCATGTTTGAGCATGTTTGACATTGGGTTGTACATATTTTAACCTGCATCTTCACCAAAACTTAATGTGCAAGGTTAGACGTGTTTTGCAAATTATCAAATAAGAGATGAGTTGATGAGTTTAATCCAACAAGTCTTACAACTTATTTGAAAAAAATATTACAACAACAAAATGACATATTTGCAAATAGTAAATCTTTCTTCTAAATTATATTTTATAAAAGGATATATCTGCAAAAAATATCTGTCAATCTGTCACATCGTAGTTGTCACGCATGCAGCTACAGATTTGTTTATTTATTTTTTAGAACTTTTAAAACCGATATTTTACTAAGATCCGGTGATAAAAATTATCTTTAACATCAGCCTTCTACTAAAGTCTGATTTAAAATATATATTTAACACCAATATTTTACTAAGGTCCGGTTTTAAAAGTGATCGTTAATAGTGATCTTTTACTAATGTCTGGTGTTAAAGTCTAACATTTAATAACGGATGGCAGGAACTTTTAATAGCACCTCTATAACACCGGTTCTGTGTCCGATTTTAGTAATGTATATTGGAAAGTCGATTGACTCGAAGTCTTTCTGAACATTTGGAAGTTGAAAATTTTGATCTTCATCTTTCAATTAAAAAATGTAATTTCTTCATATATTAAGGCACTTACTGAAGGAGCCAGCTAACTATTTTTGGGGTTATTTCAGTTCAACACTCAAACATTTTGTAATAGAATTTAGATATATGATAACATTCTATACGTAGTTTACATTCGTGGCAGATCTATATTAATGTAAAGTTTGAAAAAGTAGTAATATTTTTTTTGGAAAAATAAGTTATTTTAAAATAGAGGCTTGCTAATTACTGTTCAAAAAATTTCGCCATAACTTTGTCCATCACCTAATCGACATTTTATTTTCATTGATAAAATAATACTTGGTTAACATTTTTGTATATAGAATCGACATCCTCAATTTTCGCTCAAAAGTTAATACTCCTAAAAAAATTGACGATATCATCTGGTTGATTTTTTGTTTTTTTTTTACTTTTTCCTTAAAATAAACTCCGTAATAGTGAAGTCATTGTCAAACTCCACTTGAAAAAGGAAAAGAGAAAAACTCAGTTCTGTTCTTAGTCAATGAATGAAAAGCAAAACCGGCTGAATATCACTTTAAAAGCACGATAAATAAACGAGGAAAAATCAAGGGCAAAAACTTAGTACTTATTTTAGGTGCTAGATACTCTGATTAATTTGTATTAAAATATAGGAAGCGACTAACTGTCCCTCCTTACAAATTTTCTTTACACGCTCTCGATTCATATAAATTTTTATACTCAAATGTAGTAGTCTTTATATTTTTTAGTATAAGTTTTTATACTCAAAAAATATTATCATTGCATTTGTTCAATAAAATATTTATACAAAGAATTAAAAATAATTTATCATTGCATTTGAGTGGGGGGCGCGTAAGGGGGACGCTAATATAGGAGATAGTTATATTTACTCTAAAATATATTAAAATTCTCCGTATATTTCATTCAAACAATATAGGTCGCATCCGGCCTCCCCCGCCTCTACCTTCTTCCCCTTCATCCTCTCTCCCCCCCTTCTCTCGACTCTTTCTTCGAGATTCTCTTTTTTCCTGGTTTTGGGCCATAGATTTGCGAATTCTGAGGACAGATCAAGACACAAAGATGAGATTGAGCTGAGAAAACAGATCGTGAGCTCAGGCAAGAGGACAAGTTCGATAATAGTGAGATCGCTGTTGTGATGCTGAGATCGAAGTTGAGGAGCTGATCGACTGAGGGGCTAATTGATGCTGATCACAGAGAAAAAGGCTGATATCGAGGCCGAGATCGTTGCTCGAGGTGGAGAGGGTTGAGATTGATCGATCTAGTAAAGGCTGACTGCAGAATCTCAGATCTGGTATGCTGCTGATGAGCTCTCTGATGTGTGATGGTGATCCGATGCACAAGGTAGAAGAGGTAAATGTTGGTGATCTGGTAAATAAGGCCCTGCAAATAATCTGATAATCGATACTTAGATGTGAGCTTGATAAAATGATGAATCAATGTTGTGTTTGTGCTGATGTTGCGATGAATCGACACTTATGTTGTATTGTGATAATGAAATGATCTGTGATGAAGCCGAGATTAGCGAGTGGTTGAGCTGCTGATCTCGAGCCGAGACAGTAAAGATGTGTTGACGATCAGAAAGTGAAGCACAAGGGAGAGTAAGGGTAAGTAGATAGTACGAATGCTGAGATGTTGCGATGATCTCTCTCACGAGATAATTAGAGTTGTGATGATCTCTTGTGACGACTTCTCTAATTATGGATTCAAAAATATGATGGCTGAGGTGTTGAGAGATGATGATCTGACCTCTGTGATATTGAGTTCAGATAGTATTGGGAGTTGTGCTGAGATGTGAGTTTCTAATACTGAGATCAGAAGAAGGATGTGAATTGATACTGACTGATGCTGTGAAATTAACTGGTTTTTTTGTTCTGAACAAGATTGAGTGTTGTCAAAGTGTAGAGATGAATGTGAGGGATCTTGACACTGAGATTGGTCTGGATAAGATGTTAGGTGAGATGAGAGATATGACAAAGGTGGTTGGAATTGATTGTATTTATCAGGAGGGATGGGTGTGTTTGACAACTTGTTTGTGGCCATACGCGAACTGCGTCCGAACTCCGACGAAGTGCGATCCAGGGTTTATGAGTCAAAGACATAAACCATATGAACTTGGGACGGATTTCGATTGAGTTTGTGTGCGATTGTTGGCTAAAAACGGCAATGGCAGTTGTTACAAGAAGCCTTGCTAGCAAATGAAAGATATGTCGATACTTGTTGTCTGTCAATTAGCTCATAAAATGAGATATTAATGGAAGATACTTCTATGGAATCAGGATGATACTAGCAATTGTGATTATATTTCTACGGGTTAATGGGTTGATATTAGAATTTTTGTTATTTTTGCAAATTTTGTTGGAATTTAGATTAATCAAAGAGGCTATATGATAGCATAGGATTAGAGGGTGACTTTGTGAAGATTGTTGTTGTGTTGAGTGTTCTATCTTGGGTGTAATTCTGTTTTTGTTATAAAAATGAAGTGGTAGACGCTCTCCACTTATTTCAAAAGAAAAATACACCCACAAATGTTTATGTGAATGCCGATGGGAAGTTCATGCGAAGCACAAGGTTTAAGATTAGAATTTTTCAAAAAGAGTTCAAAATGATGCATGTTTTTATTTTATTTTAAATTATAGGCATATTTTTCAATTGTATGCATATTTTAAAAAAAAATCAATTGTATGATAAATTTTGAATTATTTTTCGAGAAATTCAACTTAAGTCCTGACTCAACGTGAATTTTTTTGCATATTCCTAAAAAAAGAATAACAACTATATGCCTGATTTCAAAAAATTGACAAGAATATGTATAGTTTCTGAACGCATTGTTCAATAGTACAAACTAAATGCATGCGTTATCGAACCAAGATTAAATAGGTAGACATACCTGACAACGCTCTGAACGCACAGAACTGACGTATGGACGCACCGTCTGGACGCCTGCGTTTAGGGCTTTGAAATCTCCATTGCTTCTAACCTCATCTGCTTCTAACTTGGCGATCTTCACGAATTTGAGAATTAACCTCTGAATGCACGCGTCTGGACAGTGCGTTTAGACATGCTATTTTTGCATTCGGAACTCTGACACTTCTCCCTTCCCAGCTGACCCTGGTTCGTGGACGCATACGTCTAGTTTTTTTATTCATTTTCCGTAGGCTTGCAACACATACACCCACAAACTAATCAGAAAATCAACTTGAAAAAAACTCTAAACATAGCCCTATCAGGATTTGAACTCCAGACCTCTCCATGAATATTTTGTACCTTACCACTACATTAGATAGAATTTGACTACGCCTAATTTATACTTGGTGCATTCCGAAAATAAACATACTTTTCTCAATTTTTTGAAATAGTTGTTATTTTTTTTACAGGAATAAGCAAAAAGATCACTCAACATGGCTCCACTGTTGTATACATTTCCAAGATTCCATTTTCGATGCATTGCACATTGGGTCGTTTTCATTGGTTATTTGGTTCCTTTATAACTAAAGTTAAAAAAAGTGCTACCCTCATGTACCGTCCCATCGTTTGGTTTCAGGAAACATGATCCAATCCATTGCAAACGAGATCTTCTACCGCGCGGCACCGTCACTGTGCGTGCCGCGCAGCAATTTTCGGCCTTTAATTTGCATCAAGATTCGTGCAAGCTAAACTTTATAATATCAGACCCCCCCCTGAATCAAATCTGGGCCGTCCGTAGCTGACAGCGCAGTAAATCTGGACGGTCCGTCGGTACCGCGCGGCAGAGGAATCGCTTCCAATCCATTGAGCCATACCAGTTTAGCTTGCCAGACTATTTTATGATAATTCAAGTGAACTTACTCCCGTGCTGAAAAAAAATCCACAACTTTTGCAAAATATGATTGCTCCAACGAATTATTTTTTCAAAATCTTAGTTACAAACAAAATAAAGGGGGAGCATGATTTTATGTAATTTATCCCTACTTCATCTTTAATTCCAAAAAAATAAGACATCATATTATAATAAATATATTAACTAAAGAGGATAAACAAACATGGTATTTAGTAAGGATAGCCGGTGACACCGTTGCTATTTTTAAAGTTACAGGTTTAAACTCCAGTAAACACTGAGAGGATAATTTAATAGGGATAAATGGATCGGACTGGTCGGATTTTATATATATTTTTAATTTATTAGATATCATTCGAGTTACAATATTTTCGATCCGTGACCAACTAATCAAAATAAAAAATTATTTAATTCTTATTTTATTTGGACGGTTAGGTTTCGTGAATTTTGCGGATTTCGCAAACTTTATTATTTCATACAAAATTTTTGCATGATAACAAAACCAATTACTAACCATTAGAAATAATTTAAATAATATAACAACATCAACCCTTATTAAAACCTAAATTTAAAATTTTGATAACTTCAAGCAAACCAGCATTTTAGAATACTGAAATTCTAGTAAAATATAAAAAGGGTAATGCCATGGTAAATAAAATATAAAATGTATAACATGCTTATTCTAATAAAATATAAATTAAAAAATTGATAAACTTCAAGCATCTTATCATTTATGAATATTTTGAGAATTTCAATACAAACGGTTTTTTTTACATAAAATTAACCATCAAGTTGTCGACTTATGATCTAGTTTTGATCAAACGAATTTTGTCAATACCAACAAACCAAAAAAAAGGCGAAATGAGAGTTCAACATAATGACAGATGTCATATAATACAAAATATCTATAGTTTAATATGGGTAATAGAAAACGATAAAAGTATTATTTTTACAATTAATTTAGATATGGATACATATTGGTAGCATCATTTAAAGTTAAGGCTTTTGGAGAATAATATATTTGAAATGAATTTGTATCACCTATATTGTCGAATCATATTCACAATAAAAATAACATAACGATACAATTAAAGTCACATATTAAATCTATCATAAGAAGTCTAAAATACTGCAGCATAAAGTAATATATGTTTGAAATACCTACTGAAGGTAACTTGTTAAACCATAAAGATGATTTGAATGTATATTTAAATCTGTAAGGTAAATGAATATGTTCAAATGAAGCTAGATCCTTTAATAATAATAAATTATTAAAGACGTACAAATTGAACATAACTAATATAAGTTGTCATTTGAATATGTATGAATTCTCACTAAAGACATAATTGTGAATTATTACAAACTTAGAGAACCCAACTAATTGAGACATTAAATAAAAAAATGCTAAATTCTTTGAGGGTATAGAGTTTGTGGGGGAGGGGGAGATATGATAAAATATAAGATTTTACCAAGGTCTATTTTTCGAAGAAGAAAACATGAATTAGAATAAGATCCTGGGCCAAAGCTCTAATTTTATTCTAATTTCGTGTCAAAACTAGTGAGGATATGATTTAGGACCAAAGTTTTGATCATGTTCAAAATTTGGTCATAGTTATATATCGAAAAATAAATTTTTTATCGATAGGCAAATTCCACCTCAAATAAGAGACTCAACAATGACACATATAGACCCAAAACAAGCCCAAATATATACATTGCTTCTTGCAATGTTATTGGCTATAAGTCCTTGGGTGTTTTGAATAAGATATTTGTGTTGTTAATTGATGATTCAGTTAAATACTCAACAATACATTAAGAACACATATAGACCCAAATAGACGCATTGTTTCTTGCAATCATATTGACTATTAGCCGATGGGTATTTTGAAGTAAGGTATTTTGTGTTGTTCAATGATAATTTATATCCGGTTTGGGAGTACTCAAAGAAATATTATACAAGTGTCAAATTTACTAGAGAAAGAAGATTGCAACTATAAAGTCCTGTTTTCAAATTTTTCTGTAAAACATGACTAAAGAAATAGTTCTATACTCTCGAAAATAAATTAATTATTTTACATACATAAAGAGGAAACTGCTTCCTGATAATAACAATTTGAATATTTTTTTCTCATTACCTTAAAGTATTAGACCTGTTTTGGTATAAATAAAAATTTGGAATAATACGAAATTAAGATGGTAATGTTAATAATATAAAGTTAAACTTTGTCGGTAAAATGTTTTCATACATATATAAGATTGGAGTTATAAAGAATTTTTTCTTAAAGATTTTTTAAAAGGGGTTAATGGCATCATGTTGTAAAGTTTAAATAAATATTAAGGATGATTGTTTCTGAAATTGTAATAAAGACGAAACAATCTACAAGATGCAATCTAAGAATTTTTCATTAAGTTTATAGATTGCAAATTTAAGATAATATCTATGATGTGTAAGAGTCTCAATAAAGGTATTTAAAATATTATCAAGTTATGGTCTCTTTTGATTTAAAATGAAACTTGATAGACTAGATTATTCAGATTTTGTGGGAGTAAAATAGAAATAAGATATGCCTTAGTGAACAAGAAATAAAGATTAAGATAAATGCCCCTAATTGATTAAAGCAATGTATAAAGTTTAAGTATTCATATGTCTCATTTTCTTAGGCATTAGATATATATTGGTCTACACGTTAAGATATTGTATTGTATGCTAACATGATTAAGAACATACTTAGAAAATTAAAATAAAGATATTTGGAATAAGATCTTTTATAATACAAATAAGAGATCTTAAAGGATTTATAGAGAACAAAGACTACATACTCACGTATCATATATTGGAAAACTTTTAGAAGTCATTATATGTACCAAATTTGATTTTAATGTATGGTTTCATAAAGATGTTACTTTTCAACATGTAATGAACTCAATATAGAGATCATTCAAGTCATCTTGTGACAATAAATAAACCATGCATGGTAAAGTAATTTTATAACTATCATAGTTGAATAAAAGAGAGAGCACAGAACAATGAGTTAAAGACATAACATATAAGTATTGACTATGTGATTATAGATCCACTTACAAAAAGACTACCACCTAAGAGTTCCATGAGCATGTTTCTCGTATGAGTGTAGTTCATACTTGAGATAATTTGAGGAAAATGTGGGAGTCTGATTTTAGGGAAATTTCGTTCTATGTAATTCGCAACAAGTTATAATATATGCAACTTACATTTTGAATCTCATTGTTTCTCTTTTTAAAGTTTTGACATCACTAAAGTAAAGAATAAATAAAATTCATTTGGAAATAGACACATATAATCAATTAATCACACTTTCGTATAATTTTTTATTGTTATGTTCAAATCTAATTCATGTCATCCAGTTGTATTTGACACTATGATTTAAGTCGAGATAGCCACAAAGAAAATATGATAATATCGCTTAAGTCCCTTATTGGTATAACTGGTGGACCGAATTATTTAAGAATTATGAAAAGAATGACAGAAAAGTTAAGTAATCTGCAGATTCAAATATATGTGATCAAAAGGATCACACTTGTGTTAGACTTTAATTTTGGTGCAATTCAATTAGTGTATGGCCATTACCAAAATCATAAACTATAATCAATAATTGCAACTCAATTAATTCCTTCGTGCTACATGTTTGAAATAAAATATTTGCGGAAGCGGTATAATGAACTTACTTTCCATCTCCAACGTTGTCTCATTTCTTCAAACTTGAGTAAACGGGAGATGGCCTTGGAATCGCGAAAGAGCTTTCACGACGATCTTTGCCAACAAGTCCTTTCAAGTGATTATGAGTGCTCTCTTTTCTCTGTGAGTACGAATACCTCAACGGAGTATGATCACTCAATGGAGAAGTGTATCGATAGCTACGCACAACACATGTGCCCTAAACAAAGTATTTTCACTATTTGTATTACCCCATAACGCTTGGAGACCCGACTCTATTTATAGGGGCGTAAGTGTATCTTGGAAATATGCCAAATTAATTATAAAATATTCACCAAATATTTGAAATTATATTCTCTCCAATTCTTTTCCAAATTCTAATATTTACTACTGTAAACATTTTCACGAATTTGGTATAAAAGCTAGAATATCCAATCAGAAAGATAACGGTAGTGTGCTTAAAGTAGGTCTCTTGCGGTCGCAATGAATTTCATTGAGGCCACAATTGACTTGGCAGGTTTCTGCCAAGTCTCTTGTAGCCGCAATGGGATCATTTGCGATCGCAATCAATCATGCTGGAAATCAACATATTTTTTGCCAAATATCTCCTACTATATTGCGACCGCAAATGATCTTAATGTGGCCGTAATAGATCTACATTTGTGCTGGTTTGCTTGGGCTTTGATCCAATTTGAGTTGGGTTTAGCCCAAACAATATTTATGACTTTACACTAACACCAATATATAGTTTAATTGATCATAATCAGTCCATTAACAATTATAATCAATTTACTTTAATGCTATATGCATTTGTGCCCAAAATCTTAGTGAAATGCATACAATGCCTTGAATATTAAATTAATCATATTTACGGCATTTCCAAATATTACTCCTCATAATATTATGTGACAGTACATGACATGTAGTAATCATATAACACGTAGTCCAAACTTAATTTATTGGAATTGACGTCTCAATGTTGGAATTGAGACGTCAATTCCAATAAATAATTTTTGGACTACGTGTTATATGATTACTACGTGTCACATACTGTCACCTAATATTATGAGGAGTAATATATTGATATGCCAAATAATGTGATTAACTGATATTCAATGACATTATACGTATTTCACTAGAATTTTGGGCACGAATGCATATAGAACTTAAGTAAATTAATTATAATTGTTAATGGACCAATTATGATTAATTATACTATATATTGGTGTTAGTGTAATCAAAAATATTTTTTAGGCCAAACCCAACTCAAATTGGATCAAAGCCCAAACAAAACATCACAAACGCAAGTCTACTGCGATCGCAAGAAGATCCTTTGCGGTCGTAATGAAATAGGAGAGATTTGGCAACAAATATACTATTTTTTCAGTAGATTGATTGTTGCCGCAATAGCCCTAATTGCGGCCGCAAGAGACTTGGCATATTTCAGTAGATTTATTTCATTCATGTCGCAATAGTGAATTAATTAATTGAATTGCAATCGCTTAGAATAGGGAAAGGCTTATTTGTGATACCCTAAATTGAATTGCACTAATTAAATGTACAACAAGTGGTATCAGAGCCAATTCGTTGCGCATGTTTGAAATATTGTTTTTCTGGATTTATCGAATTTTAATTGTTGCCTTTTTTTGTTTGGTTTCTTGAATTTGTGAGTAATTGTTTCTTTGGTAATTAAACTAAAATTTGAATTTTGTCAAATTTCCTCGCCTTTTATGCGAATTTGAAATTGATATTAATCAAATTTTATGCTTGTTGATATTTAGAACAATTATTTGACAAATAAAGTTATTTTTTAACAAAGAAATGCAATAATTTTGGTCACAAATTCGAAACAGTTAATTCTAGAAACTTTTCTTTCCAAAACAGAGCCAATATGTACTAAAATAATATCAATTGCGACCGCAATACATTTTATTACGGCCACAAAGAATTTAGGTATGTCTCTGTTTTTGGAAAATCAGCAAAATTCCATGTCATAGGCTCATTGCGGCCACAATACACTGGGATTTCAGTACTGTTGTGGGGCAAAATTGATTGGACTGACAGCTGTTGCATTCTGAGTTGCTGGCTGCCCAAAACTTTGAACTGACAGGTTTCAATGCGATCGCAACCTAGGGTGATTGCGCCCGCAACAAAATGGAAATTTTATTGTTCTCTGGAAATTCTAGAGAACAAAATTTGATTTGACAGTATTTATTGCGGGCGCAATGACTCTGGAAAGTGGCACAAACAATTGAATTGACAGGTTAATTGTGCCATTTTCCAGAAATTTGATTTTCGGTTAATTAGGAGTAGTTGTAAACTAATTATAATTTAGGATATATATAATTTTTTTATATATAATTACAATTAATTTTGCTACAAAATTACTACTATTTTATCTTAATGTCACACCACTAAATCTCCTAATTATTTATTTCGGGTTTGTTTAGTCAGTCGAAGGATTATATCTGAAGTGAAAGTACATGAAAGGTACATGCATTTGAGACGTCCTTGATGCTCCTAATATAATTTATTTAACAGTTTTACTTAGTCAAGTCTCGCGTGCAGTGTCTGTGCTGCACGACGAGTGTGTGTCCGAATCACATGCTTCTATCCTTTATTAATTCTTAGTGTTGGTCAATACTACTTCACTTTAATTATTATGACGTTAAGTCGATAACATACGAAACATAAAATAAAACACATCACGAAGAAGGCATGTTATAAATTCAATTACTTTTAGTTGGACTTTTAATTAAAACTAATCAAAGAAGAAGATAAAATATTCTAATAATCTTATATGTGTATTATTATTATGCTTATAGAGAAATTGATCAATATACATTATTGTGATTAAATATTTACTTAATCATTATTGTGTATATATAATATGTAATGTGGTTAATGTGACATAGAGAAATAGATCAATATTTATATTTATTTTTGTATTGTTACTTAGTCACATCTGTGTGCGTTCCATATGTAATTAGATGTATCGTGAATGATATGTGATATAGAGAAATTGATCAATATATAATATTTTAGTTAATTATTTACTTCGTCATACTTGTGTGTGTTTCATAGGTATTTATGTGTCTATTGTGTTGGATGATGATATAGAGAAATTGATCAATATATATTATTTAATATAGAATTTTACTTAGTTCATGTTTGAGTGTGTGTATCGTACGTAATTAGTTGTGCATTACATTTTGACGTAATATAGAGAAATTGATCAACATGTGTAAACATACATTTATTTTTGCTTGGTCCAATTATGTTGGGAATAAGCGATAGATTATATATATATGTATATTATATTCGATTTGTTTTTATAACATATTTTAATTATGTTACTATATTTATCAAAGGTTTAGCTATTTGATTTAATCGTTGTGTAAAAATCTTGAGTCAAGTGCCATTGTCAAATACGTCGTCGTACCAAATCAACTAACCTATTTACATATATATGTCGTATATTATACGTTATATTGTTTTTGTGCTAAATATAGTATAGAAGAAAAATATATAAGAAACTCAAATAAAACACATGTTGGTTCATTTTAATTTATTATTTGTTTTGTGTTAATCCCGAGGGATCAAAAGTTCGTACTCGTGCATCATAGCCGTAGCTCGTGCTACACGGACTTATAGTCATCATTTCCTTGTATACTTTTCTCGATCCTTTTTATTTTCGGTTCTAGTTACTAAGTGTTATGGGCTAAACCACTAATTGTGTAATATCTGTGTAATACCCAACTCGGCCCAATTAGGAACAAGGCCCAAAACACTTAGAAACTACTTTTACTATTTTATTAATTAAAATCATGCAGTACATGTTTGGCCCAGTGGGCCCAATAGGCCCAAATATATATATTTTTTAATCTTTATGTCCAGCAAGGTTCCAGAGGGTCCAGTGGGCTTTTAAAGTCCATAGGTAGGCCCATTTATTAATTCATACGGGTCCATTTAAGGCCCAACAACAATTCCTTTATACGTATAATATCCTTTACTGGGCCAGTCGTCACCTCTGGCCCAGTCTCTGCTCTCTCGACAGAGTGCAACAACACACAGAACAAAACACAACAAAGGCCAATAGTAGAAACCCAAGGTCATCAGCACTGGTGTTGGCCACCTCAGTGCTGGTACAAATTGGTACCGATGTGTTTAGGTTACCAGTAAGCTAAGCATGGTCCCAGAATTTTACTAATGCAGTATTCTCCCTCAGTAGGCTCAATTTAAGTGTATTTCAGCCATTATTAATAAAGTCTAACCCTCAATACGATTAACTTATTTCCCAGCACTTCAACAAGGTTGGTAACAAAATTACCAGAATATCGTACCAGTAAGTGGCAAAAGAACCCACCCGAAAATTCCCAAAATTTGAGGCACCCAACAAGTTGAAGCATACAAATCAACTACTCACTGCTAGATCAGACTACAACCTACCACAGTTCAAGTCAAGGTGCATGCATTATAACAGCCACAAAGGCATAACAACGAAAAGGGAACAATAAGCAAGAAATGACAATCTAGCACTCTCACATGAAAAAAAGAAGGTAGCCACGTGGCAAATCATCACTCAAAGAGCACAGAAACAAGTAATAATAACGCAGCGTAAATTTACCAGTAAGACAGACAGTAAAACGAGTCACGATTAGTACGTAGTCGTGCACCACAACCACCCAAGACCTCCTCCCGACCTCCCTTCCTCTTCCTTTGGGTTCCTCGTTTTAAATCTCCATGTCTCTCTCGTTTTCTCTTTGTAAAACAGAATACAAGTTCTCAACACATGAGTCGAAATTTACAAAGAGACAGGGAGGACCGAGGCCACTTTATTTATAGGAGAAGCGGGGGTCAGGGGAGTCACTGGTGCGTTGGGAGCATGAGGGAGTTCCATGATGGCTTCACCATAAATGGTGAATAGTTTGGGTCGTGTTAGGTCAGGGGAGAAGGGATAGGCAGAGAAGGGAAGTCAAGAGCGCAACAGCTGAATGTTGCTTGAGTAGACAGTGAGAGAGAGCAGGGACGAAGGTGTATGAGAGAGAGGAGAAGGAAGAGGGAAGCAGGAAGAGACAGACATAGAGAACGATGTGAGAGGGGGAGAGAGATTGACTCGGGAAATAAAGAAAAAGAGAGAGAAAGAGATGGCAGGGGAGAAGAAAAGGAGGGGATGTGATAGGGTGCGTGACAGGGAGTGGGTTTTTCTAGGGTCTTTTAAGAGGAGAGAGAGGAAATGGTGGAGTGGTGGGGACGCCTTAGAAACAGAAGAAAGAGGGGAAATGACAGAGAGGCAATTAAAAAGGGAGAGAGATTTGCGCCTCTTAGATCGAGGCAGAGAAAAGGGAACCGAGGTCACATTCCTCGAGGCTGACGGTGGAAAGAAAACACCCAGGTAGTGACCACGCGCGTGTGGTTCTTTGTGCGGCTTCTTGCTGCAAGAGGGAAAAAAACGACCCATTGGGTCCTTCATTGATGTGACTTTAGCGTTATATGACTGATTAGATTAATCAGAATGTTTATATGGTGTTTGAATGCTGCGTCTTGGCTTCCAATCGTGTTGTATGTAGCCCAGTTCGTAGAATGGGTCGAATGACCCATTATATGATCAAGCGTTTGTTTTAGTTCTTTATTAGTATTGTAACAACTTATTTCTAATTGCTTGTTACCTAAATATTGCTCATCGTTATTTACCACATTTCCTATTCGTAACTATTGATATTTTTATTTCAACCCCCTTTATTTGTTGTTGAAGATTTAATTTACCATTGTGTACACAATTTAAGTAAAATAGTAAATTTAATATTATGGCCTAAAACTCGTAATGCTTTATATTTATTTTAGGTTTTAAATTGGTTCAGAAATTTTTACGGGTTTTACACTTAATATATAGAATTTAGCTACAATATCTATAATTAGTATAAATGCTAATAAAAGACAAGATAAAATTGCTAAATTCTAAAAGAATTCAATTAAGATCAAAATGTGATATTAAAGAATATTTAGTAATTTTTTGAAAGTTTTAGTAAATACTAAATATGTTTAAAGTCTATATCTTGTAAAATATGTATATATATTTTATTAACAATAGAAAATTGATTAATTCTAATTTAAGGCCCCTATTAGTTAATAAATATATACACATATTAAGGACGAGTAGTTTCCTTTTAGGATACGTCCTAATGTAGACTTTTACACGATTTTAATCTATTCAAAGGCAATTTGGAATACATGCCTCATCTTGTTAAACGATACTGTTCGCTTCCGAACACTATCGCTAAAGTTGCGAGCAAGATGATCAATGAAAAGTAAAAGGACGTGCATTAACAACATATTATTAATTTCTCCCTTCGGAGGACTAATACATTAAGCAGTTGTTAATACACATAAAATAAGGTGCATAAAGAAGGGTAATGAGAAACTACATGCTAATGATGTCTAGAATGGCATTTGAGGCTTGGTACTTAAGTAGTCCGCTTGTGACTCACCTCCCTCACATGACTGGCCTGATCATTAGTACGTAGGTATGTCGCTTGGACCCATCAGCAGAGCGGCAAAATGACTCATTTGTACTTGTGCATAACACCAAAATACCTAAGAGTATTGACTGCTCCCTTTGGGGCCTCGTACTAGATAGTATTGTTGGTTAAAATGAAATAAATGGAGTCATTTTAGAGTTCTTTTTGTCAAGCCTTTTGAATAGACTATAAAATTGTGACTAAGAAATAAATCATAACAGTTAATTACATGATTAAAAACATATTTTTAAATTAGATTTCAAGTTATCATATAACTTGCATGACATATGTGATAATACTTAAGTTTCATGTAATCATTAATCAACCCAAGGGAAGATAATGATCATCATGGAAGATTATCATGACAGTTAATTGTCAAGCATAAGGCATATAATAAGTGTGGTGATGAGTATGTTTTCATATGACTAGTTACCTGGCCCAACAGCAGACATTACAAGAAAATAGGCATTTGGTGGCGACATATTGGTGGCAACATTCAAGTCGTCTTCTATTATTGTCAAATAGTGGCTAAACTAAAAGATCGTCACTAAAAGAAAAGGTACAAACTTTAGAAAAGGAAAATAAAACACTAAAGTCATTAAGTAACTCTAAAATAGATTTGAACAAGTTGTATGAGGGACAAAAGCCTCATATCAAATCAGATTTAGGGTATAAGAAGAATTCAACACCTTCACAGTCTAACAACAATCCTCAAAACTCTAAAAACAAAGGAAACCAAAAATATTCAAAGGGGCAAAAACACAAAATACCAAAAAGATAGACTTGTACCAACATATGCCTTTAGGTACCGTTTTAACAATAGAAGCTATACCAAATCCAAATCGGTCTCTAAGTACTTTAACCCACCATGGTCCAACAATGTTTACCATAGAGAACAAATCGGTTGGAGGTACGAGATTAAGGATAAAAATCATGTCCAAAGGAGTGTTAGATACAATTAGAAATCAAACGTTGTTCATCAACACTCAAATAGTTCATACATGCATAAACAAAATTTTAACTATACATAGCAATCAAAGAACAAAACTCAATATTTGAAAAGAGATTTTGAAACTAGATTTGTTAAGAAAAATGAAAACCCTCCCACTAGTGCCATGTGTAATTATTGTTGTCAACATGGTCATATTTCACTAGAATGCACATTTAGGAATGTAAGCAATCAATCAAATGTTGCTTGGATGCCTAAATATCAAACTTAGGAGATTTGTAAGTTGATACCCCCAATATTAATTACCATATATTTAGGGGAGAGTAAATTAAATGAATTGAGCCTTTATAAAACTCAAACAAACTCATATACTTGTAAGCCCTAATTTCAAAATACGCTTCGGCAAAGCTTTAAAGAAATTTGTTATCTAGAGCTAGAAAATTGAATTTGTTTAAAAAATATAAGATGATGCATAAGTTGAGAGGGAGCTTGTGATAAAATTATGCATACAATGAGGAGGAGCTCACCTTAATGTTAAATGCAAAATCTTTTCCTCGATTTCCAAAAAGGGAAAGAAAGCAAATAAATTGAACTTATATTATGGTTTTGCAAATCGATAAAAGAGGAAGATTGTTGTAACTAACAATTTCTTTGTGTTTGTCGATTTGCAAAACAATTTGCATTTTACCACTATTTCTTTGTTTGAGAGATTTATAGGGAAATTATAAGAAAATCAAAGAAAACTGGAGAATGAAATGTGAAGGAAGAGCTCAAGAATGAAGAACAAGCTACTAGCATTTGTGTAGGGACTTGAATGCAAAATTAAAGAAGGAAAATGTTAGAAATTTCTTGTGATGTATTGAGAACAAGTGTAGAGCTTATCACGACCTTTCCAACGCTTCGAAAATGACCTCAATCAGAGCTATAGATCAAAAGTTATGTCCGTTTCAAGAACTGATGATCAGGCGAACAACTAAACTGTTATGTAACGGTTTATAACCGTTATAACGGTTATCAACACTGAAATGTGCTGAATTAGCTGTGATTTTTCCAGATCAAATCGTTATATAACGATTGTCAACAGTTATAACGGTTAGGCATTTGTGACCAAAATTTCTGCACTCAAGTCTAACGGTTATAACGGTTATCAACCGTTATAATGGTTCGGGACGAATCTCCTGTTTGAAAAGGTTTTTTCTGCTGCAGTATTTAAGGAATTCTCTTCTTCTTTCTAATTGGCCTTGCCCTATTTTTCAAACCCTACAACAACCACCATTGTTACTCTCTAAACAAGTTTTCATTTGATCAAAATCTCATGCTCAACTACTCTAAATTAGCCAAATAATTTGTGATAATTGAGAGATTGTGTAGCTATTGTTATTTTCTTTCTTTTGTGCATCTTCAACGGGTCTAGTCTCTATCCTAAGTGTGTAAAAAGTTAGATCTCGGCCAAAATGATATTTTGTGTTAGTGCATACGGCTCGATCTCATTACCAAGTCGGGGGATCGAGAGTCCTGAAGAGTAGGCTCGTCAATAGCCGATCTCCGTTAACATATCGGTGTCATGCGTTCTTCAATTTGTTTGATCTTTCTTAAACTTTTCTATTTTAATTTCCTTAATTTTAATTAATTGAGAAAATTGTTGTAGTTAATTTGCTTGACTTGTTGAAATTGTATTGCCATTTGAAATTGAATTGTGCACAATATATATAAACCTAGAAATTTAATTGAAACATATTCACCTCTCCTCTTAGTTCTACAAAGTGGTATCAGAGCAAGTTGAACTTGTTAATTGAGAATTACTTAGTTGCAAGTAAAGATCCGCAAAATGACATCTCTAGATCATATAGAGGAACCTCCAATATTTCAACAAACTTGTTATACTTTTTCATTTTGGAGAATTTCAATGGAAATTTATTTAAAAGCAATTGAGGTTTGACATGTGGTAGAAAACGGATATGTACCAACCTATGAAAAAAGGAACTAACAATTTGACAAAGAGTTACAAAAAGAATAGGAGCGATAATCATTATGCCATCAATGCATTACTTAATTTGGTTGATGAGTCCATAATTGAAACAATTGATGAACTTGATAACACTTTTGAAATATGGAATACCCTTGTAAACTGGTGTGATTGTGATACCAACTCTAAAAGAACCAAGCTAACAAATGTTGAATGTATTGATGTAAATTGTAGTAAAAGAGAAGCTCCATCAAAAGATAAGGAGGCTGAATCGATGTGCTCCTATAGTGATATAGCAAAATTAAAGAACAAATCGGTGGTGCAAGATGAAGAAATAGCGTGCTCTACTTTCATTAGTCAAGCTAGTGAGGTATATCTAAACTCCAATTTAAATTTTACGAAAAATGAAACCTCTATATCGTCAATAAATGAAATCGAAAACACAATTGAGGGGTTAGTAAATGGTTGTTGCCACAAGAATACTCATTGTAACAATATTGATGGTTTAAAATGTAAAATTTGTGAGCTTGAGTCAAAATTGAAAGATTACGAGTTAAAGCTACAACAGTTTATTGAATTAGAAAATAATTTTCAAACACAAAGAAAATAGTTAAAATTATTAAAAGAAAAGGTACAAACTTTAGAAAAGGAAAATAAAACACTAAAGTCATTAAGCAACTCTAAAATAGATTTGAGCAAGTTGTATGAGGGACAAAAGCCTCATGTCAAATCAGATTTAGGGTATAAGAAGAATTCAACACATTCACAATCTAATAACAATCCTCAAAATCCTAAAAACAAGGGAAACAAAAATATTCAAAGGGGAAAAAACACAAAATACCAAAAAGATAGACTTGTACCAACATATGCCTTTAGGTACCGTTTCAACAATAGAAGCTATACCAAATCCAAACCGGTCTCTAAGTACTTTAACCCACCATGGTCCAACAATGTTTACCACAGAGAACAAATCGGTTGGAGGTACAAGATTAAGGATAAAAATCATGACCAATGGAGTGTTAGATACAATGAGAAATCAAACGTTGTTCATCAACACTCAAATAGTTCATACATGCATAAACAAAATTTTAACTATACATACCAATCAAAGAACACGACTTAATATTTGAAAAGAGATTTTGAAACTAGATTTGTTAAGAAAAATGAAAACCCTCCCACTAGTGCCATGTGTAATTATTGTTGTCAACATGGTCATATTTCACTAGAATGCACATTTAGGAATGTAAGCAATCAATCAAATGTTGCTTGGGTGCCTAAATGCCAAACTTAGGAGATTTGTAAGTTGATACCCCCAATATCAATTACCATATATTTAGGGGGGAGTAAATTGAATGAATTGAGCCTTTATAAAACTCAAACAAACTCATATACTTGTAAGCCCTAATTCCAAAATACGCTTCGGCAAAGCATTAAAGAAATTTGTTATCAAGAGCTAGAAAATTGAATTTGTCTAAAAAATATAACATGATGCATAAGTTGAGGGGGAGCTTGTGATAAAATTGTGCATACAATGAGGGGGAGCTCACATTCATGTTAAATGCAAAATCTTTTCCTCGATTTCCAAAAAGGGGAAGAAAGCAAATAAATTGAACTTATATTATGGTTTTGCAAATCGATAAAAGAGGGAGATTGTTGTAACTAACAATTTCTTTGTGTCAATTTGCAAAATAATTTGCATTTTACCACTATTTCTTTGTTTGAGAGATTTATAGGAAAATTATATGAAAATCAAAGAAAAGTGGAGAATGAAATGTGAAGGAAGAGCTCAAGCATGAAGAACAAGCTACTAGCATTTGTGTAGGAACTTGAATGCAAAATTAAAGAAGGAAAATGTTAGAAATTTAATGTGATGTATTGAGAACAAGTGTAGATCTTATCACGACATTTCCAACGCTTCGAAAATGACCTCAATCGGAGCTACGGATCAAAAGTTATGTCCGTTTCAAGAATTGATGATCATGCGAACAGTTAAATCGTTATGTAACGATTTATAACCGTTATAACGGTTATCAACACTGAAATGTGCTGAATTTGTTGTGATTTTTCTAAATCAAACCATTTCCAGAGGCATGCGTTATTGTAACGCATCAAAAACCCGTCACAACGGGTTTCTCACCCATTATAATGAGTTCCCAATCCGTCACAATGGGTTCCTGCTGAAGAGGGCCCAGAACTCAGCGACACAAGCAGAGAAGGGCAAGAGCTCAAAATAAAGACTCCAACCCATTATAATGGATTCTGTAACGCGTTGTGAGATTCTATAACACAAGAGCTCAAAATAAAGATTCCAAGACTTCAAGATGTCTCGCCCTATATATACCTTGGGGGTACGAACTTGGAAGATATCTGAAATCCTCCTCAAGCTTTCAAGCATACAATTGAGCACCAGAAAGAGCACTAGAGCCTTCTCCTACAACTGCCTAACCTGAGAGACTTAGGATAGCTACAATAATTTAATTGTCAATACGAGAATATTTATTCTTGCTCGTTTCTAGCCTTTGGTGCACAACATTATGTTGTCAAGTAGTGCATTCATGTTTGTGTAGTCAATCAGATCTTTTACCTTGTAGAGTGGTGTAGCATCTTGCATAGGTTTATGAATCTAAGATTGATTTGATTATTGAGAAGAAACCAAAGATATGTTTCGTAATTGTAAAGAATACTTAATGTTTAATGGAATCAGTCCTGGAAGGAAGTTTTGATTCCGAGAGTCTCGTAGATGTAGGTCTAGTTTGTTGTAGGCCGAACCACGTTATATCACATATTCTTGTATTTTTTTATCTCTCTTGCTCTTTACTCTCTCTCTCTTTACTATACTTGCACTTTGTTATCTTGAATTGCTTAATTGCTCATAGTATTTGCTTGTTGAAATTTTAGCTAAGTAATTGAGGTCTAAAAGTTTGAATTGTAATTGTTGTAAACGCTTCCGCACTAGCACTTGACCTTGGACCCCCAAATTCTAGCACTTTAGACCAAGTATATTTGGAAGACAATAATTTATAAGACTTTATTTAC
>CAXKVX010003982.1:0-40128 GCA_964058865.1 Eleocharis quinqueflora
TCAATTCTGGGCCTATTGCTCTCGACAAATCACAGAACCAACACAACAACAACACAACAAGGCCAACAACAAAACAAAAGTGCCTCAGCACTGGTATTGGCCATACCAGTGCTGGTATAGACTGGTACATGCCCGTCTAGGCTACCAATAACCCAAACAACCAGACTAATAAAGCCAGGAAATAATCTGCAGCAAGAATGCTAGCATAGCCTAATTAACCAGTATTGAAAGAGTACAAAAAATTCCCATTTGCCCTCAGTTAAAAATGCATCAGGTCAAGTACTAGTGTCAGAAACATATGACAGATACAACAACACCTCAACAAAGCACAGAACCCAGCAAAATCAGGTGCCAACCATACCCCATCCCATAACACAAGGAACATCAACAAATCAACAATCAACCACATACCAGCACACACAACAAAGTAGCAACAACAAAAATATACCCAGCACTACTAACAAGCAGCAAAGCAATAGCACAAGAGCAAAGAAACCCAAACACAACAATAAAAACGAGTCGTTTAGGGTTTCACACTATTTACCAGCAAACAAGGGCAGGGTGCTCGAGGGTCAGGAATGGGTTAACAGTGCAGCATCTCCACCTCTCCCTCTGCTCCTCTTCCTCTTGCACAAATTTTGATTTAAATCGAGGCTTTTGCGTATAACTTTTAAAGCAAAATGTTTAGGCTAACATAATGCATGTGACCAAGATAACAAGAGAGATTTTCGAGGGCAGGCAGCGGTACTTATAGGCAAGGAGGGAGTTGAGGTAGAGGGGGCGCGTGACAGTTCCTGCCTCGCACTCAAGTGTTCGAGTTTAAAGTCAAGGATAGAGAGAGGGGCGCCTCTCTTCATTAATGGCGGGTGTCATCGAACAGTGAGGCAACAGGAGAGCGAGAGCACAAGAAGGAACATAAAGGAAGAAGGGGAGAAGAGAGATACATGAGAGGTGATGGGCACGTGACAAAGGGCAGACAAAAAGAAAAAGAAGAATAAAATAACATGACAGAAGGTAGGAGGGAGCGAGGGGCATTAATGGCGGAGAGACAGGAAGAGAGAAAGAGGGATTTCGAGGTGACAGAAAAGAAAGAGAGGGGACAGAAGGACAGAGGAGACATGAGAAAGAAAAGAGAAAAGGGAAAGAGAGAGGCAAAGGCGCCTCGTAAAGGGGCGAGACATGGCGGGTTTCAAGGCGCCCTATGATCAACTGTGGTGTCGTTGTCGTGGATTTTGTGCAACAGTTCTTTGCTATCTTACAAACTGACCCATCCGATTGACATTACGGTTGATAACATCAAAATTTTCACAGAATATCAACACCCTACTTTAGAGGGATAATGGGATCAGGTTTATGACCTCTCCCATGCTCGCCTTCGTGTGGCATGTTGTTGCAAGACCCAGTCACGACCCAATGGGTCATGACTAGCGGCAACATGAATAAATCTTGATTTCTATTTTTAAATAGGCGCATATGGATATGTTGGGGTTGGATTCGTGCAATCCATTGTGTGGTAGGATGGCTGAACTTGTGTTTGGGTCAGCTGACTCGTTACGTGAATTTTTTTTGTAAATATTTACACAGGTTAATTATTCAGTTTAATCAATGTTCCAAATTAGTAGTTGTTAATCTAAAACTTGTGTTTTTCTTATTGTATTTATTTTCTTATAAATTATAAGTACATGTTGTTAGGCATTTTAATTTAATTGATTTATTTATGTACACATTTTTATTCTTTACCATACTAATTTAATTATGGCGCTCGTTATTTAATTTAATTAAGAATTTCTTGATAAAACTCGTAAATTTTGTTATCGTTTTAGGTTCTTAATTGGCTCAAAATTTTACGAGTTTTACAAGATTCGTCGAGGAATGAAGGAAGCTCGACGATAGATTTTGGAGACACAACACGATAAGTTGGCGTCAGATGCAAAGTATCGAGACGATCTATTGAAGGCATCAATGAAGACATCAAGATGAAACTATGACAAGAAGCATGATGATCCGGACAGACACATAGTACCCAAGTCGGAGAAGATATCAAGTTAGCGCTAATGAAGAGTGTTGAAATTATCACTAACTTGATTTAACATTTGGAGAAATTAATGTAAGTTTCTAAAGAAGACTACCATGTTGAAGAAATAAAAATTTCTAGAGTTACTCAAGAAATATCTAGATATACTAGAACATGTCTAGAATATTTCTAGATCATGTCTAGATGTTTGTATGATACTTCTAGAGTCTTCCTCCACTTTCTTAGGACAAGTATAAATAAGACTCTTAGCTATATGTGTGAGAATAAAGGAAGCCACAAAATCTAGTTTCATCTTTCTAGTAGAGATGTAGTAGTTAGGTTTTAAGATAATTATAATATAGTTAGTAGTTACTATGTGTGTTGCATTGTTATGTATGTTAGAGTTGTATTAATTTGTATGCTAATTTTGAATATTAGTGTCATAATGTATTTTGTCAAAATCAACAATTTCAAATGTTTCACTAAAATTTGCCTTTGTTATCCTTCCTTCCTTACCTAATTGATTAGTCAAAATCACCCGCTTGCCACCATTATTTGCATCGTTTTTTTGGTAATTATGAAAATGGTAGTGATAAAAGTAGCCAAGAGGGACAGGTTTTTCGATCGAATAGCCAGAACGATAGATTTTCTATCGTGCGACAACTTTTTTCTACACTGTAGAAAATCTATCATGCCCCAATTCATTTCCTCAGCCAAAATTCAACTTCAAAAACTATTTTCTGTTATGATTATGTATAAAAAGATATTTTCAGTCATGATTATGCAGAGAAAAATATTTCAGTCATGATCATAAGTTTTTAATTAATTAATTTAATTTAAAATAATTTTTTCATTGCATTAAGAAAATATTAAGCGTTGATGTATAAATTATCTCAAGCATGAACTATATTAATTAATTTATTTGTTAATGCATTAATAAATACATTTAATAGTTATAGTCGAAATTATTTATATGGTCATTATCTTAAATATTTTTATACGAGGTCATGTTTATAGTGCATTTTAAGAAAAAGTTTGGTTTTCTCCCACACGGTAGAAATTCTATCGTGCATGCATTTTCAAAAAAAAAATGGCACGGTAGAAAATCTATCGTGCAACAAATAAAAAGCTACCGCACAATAGATTTTCTACCGTTCTGGCCATTCGATCGAAAAACTCATACTCTTTGACTACTTTTATCACTATTATTTTCATAATTACCAAAAAAAATTTGTATTATTTGCTACTCCAAATTGTAGAGTTCCCGTATTTGTGAGATGATTGTAAACTTTCTGTAAGAACAAGATACATAAAAAACCGATTATTTGTCTTTTTATTTTGTTCTTAAGAAGTCATAATTAAAAGTGAGAATTTATTTTTTGGTTCTCAAACTTCTGCAAAAAATAAAAAAGGAAAAAAAAATCAAATTGACCTTAAAATTTCATTTTGCGCTAGTTTAATTTTAAATTTTTGCCAAAAGCCCAAAATAGCATTGGATTTTTTTTTAAAAAGAGTAAATTAATTTTTGTAAATTTTTATTTGCTAAGAAAATTCAATGAAAATTCAACGACCAATTTAATCTTTTGGCAAAATTTGAGAATCAATATATAACAAGGAATGAGTTAATTTACCCTTCAAATGTCAAATCATTAAATTCATGTCCTTACTAAATATCCAGTTCTGCGAAATTAACACGCTAAAAAACAAGAAAAATTGACTAAATTACAATTTACGGAATCAATGTTCTTTTTTTTTCTCAACGTTCGGAAGAAGGACAATGTGATACTTCTTTGTTTCTAAGGGATAAGATAAAGAAATGGATAATGTTTCGTAGATACCACATTTTGATATCAATTATTGATATCAATTTTATTATGCAACTTTAGTTGAGTTATTCTGCACATTATTTGAGTTATTATGCATGTTATACCATAACTATTTCAGTATAATAACTAACATGTATAACTATTTCAATACAAAAAATAATGTGCATAATAACTCAAATAATGTACATGATACTCCACTAAAAGTACATAATAAAATCGATAACATGTATAACTATTTTAATACACAAAATAACATTTGTATAATAACTCAAATAATGTGTAGGATAACACAACTAAATGTGCATAATAAAATCGACATCATTAGTTAGTATCAAATATGGTATTTACAGCTCCCTAAAGAAATTTAGTTAACATAAGCTTAACTAAGACAAGTCGGATTAAACAAAAAGAAAAGTAACAGAGAAGATAAATGTTGCCAGCTGTAGTATTCAAGACCAAACTAAAAAGTAGTCTTTTAGGACCATTAATATAAAATAAAAGAAAAAAACTTGGGTAATAGATACACAACAAATCTTAATTAATTTGGACCGTTCAATTCATTGAAATAGATGAAAAATGATTCTTTACTTTATTGCTTTTCAAAAAAATCATGTTTCACTAATTTTAATAAATTAACCAACTAAAATGTGCTAGAGTACCTCAATATATTCATCTTTTGAATTACCAATTTTGTTCAAAATAAAATACTAGTAATATATATATATAGAGCATGGCTAAAATAATATGCATAATACATTCCATTTCGTACTATGCATATATATATAGCTCAATAAATTGAGATTTAAGTCGCTCAATAAATTCTTCATATGAAAATATTGTAGGAAATCAAATTTCGTGATTTTTCGAGCTTTCTTGCTATTTTTTAAAAACAGTGCAGATTTAATACTACAAAAATTGTCATTTATAGGCTGTTTTTAAAAAATATTTAAAAATTACAAAATTTTATATCCTACAAGATTTTGATATGAAGAATTTATTGAGCAACTTAAATATAAATTTAATGATCAAATTAAATATAAATGAACGCATAATACGAAATGAAATGTACTATGCATATTATTTTAGTCATGCTCATATATATAATATAAATAAATAATCAAGCTGCCTGTGCGCATGCGACAGGAATACAGGATCCGTGATATGCATCTAGAAGGTCCACACCTTCTAGAAACCATATCTTTTGATTTTTTATATATATGAGGGATGCAAATCGAGTACAAAGCGTGATTGAATTTTTTTATTAATATATTTGAACAATATTTTATCCGATAATGTATCATCCGCTCAGGCAGCATTAATTACTCTACACCTTTTTTAAATCGAGTGAGTTTAAACGCCAATTATTCTAAAAAAAAAGTAATTAAAACGCGAATTGAATTGTTACCTATTAGTAACGCTTATATATAAGTTCATCGATTATCACTAATTCGAATTATATATTAACTACAACACTAAATAGTAAAATTAAACTTTCACTGAAATAGATAATTTATACCCCTAATTAACAACAGAACGAAATCGTCTGCGTAAAATTTTTTCCACCAGAGAGGAGGGTTAAATCTGAACCGTCTGATTAAAAATCAACAGTCATAATTAACAATATAAATTCTTTTCTAAATTATATGATTCACGATTGAGTGTCGATCTTTAATCCGACGGTCCGAATTAGTCCAATTAACAACTGTAGAAGTAACATTAGTACGTAGTAATTTTATTGAGGAACTTTTAAAAGCAAGCTAACCATTTAGCATGCTTGCATTTCCTTTTTTCACTTAAAAATAAAGAAGTTGAAACTCTCAAATCTAAACCTCCATGTTAATTATCTATATATTATTCTCTCTCTATATATACCTTCAGGAGTCCTCAGAAATAAAAATGGTAGATGCTCCTCCATGGAGCACACCTCCATTAGTGATCTCTCAGATTCCTTATCCTACACTGAATCTATAGGCGACTCTGAGGTCGACCTAATTATTTCAGATACAGCCATTTCCAAGCTCTGTATCATCAATACTAACAACTCTACTGAGGATGACGATGCGGAATCGACATCTGGTGACTTCGTTGATGCCAAAGAGAGTGACGATGGATCGGATAAGAATAGAAGACGAGCACCCACGGAGGCGAACGGAAAATGTGTTGAAGGGAATGGCATGGATGAACGTCTGATTGTTAAGGAAGAGAGGATTGATAAGCAAAAGGCACCCGAGGAGGAGGTGGTGGCACGAGGAGATGCCGAAAGTAACCGGCTCTTCTGGGATGCTTGTATAGCTCATGGTTATTGAGATTTTACATATTAATTTCTTCTTTTAAATTTTCTTGCAGTGTTTATATAAATAGATATGATTTTGCAATATATAATGCTGCTCCTGGGGTCTTTTGACTCTTTTCTCCTTTTATTTATTTATTTATTTGTTTTTTTTTTCAATAGGACTTTTGTACTATATGATATATGAAATTGAAGATGAACCAACTAAGCATCATGCATGGTTAATTGACAAAATTAAGATTATGATACATATTATATATTTCTATTATTTTATTATTTCATACACGATACGTTGTGCAATATGAATTTCTGACCTTCTGTATTTATAATTGTATTTTTTTTTTAAACCTTTGCACATTATTTTAGGTTTTGAACTTCAGTGATATATGCCACAAATGACAAATAGGTCGAGTAATTAACTTAAATTCATGTAAAATTAACTTTTAACTATTTTCTTTAATTTCCCTATATATACATGCAGACATGCAGGACAATTTTCCTTAATTATACCGACTTTCTGATATCTCTCTTTCTATACACGATGCATGGCCATGTCTGATAGATTTATTAAATAACTTATTTGATTTGTATAAAAGCATGATATATATAAAAATATGAATTTGATTTTGAATTTTCAAAATAATGCTAATATCCGGATTATTTGAATCCCAAGTAAAAGAAGAGGCTTTAAGGTTTTTATTTGTATATAATGTCAAAATTCCAATTTTCTAATATCTGCACTAATTTTTTTATTTAACTACTATATATTGTTCATATTTTTTTATTTATTAATCAACTAAAATATGCATTATTCTTTTTTCAACTTTTTACTTATATATTTTTATTAAATTCTAATTAATTACTTGAATTTTGTGTAGAATTTATAATTAATAATGAATATTACATATCTATACCCATTTTGTATCAGTCAACTTTTGGTTTTTGTCCTTATTTATTTAAGGAGACTTTGATTTTTAATTTTGAAATCCATCTAATATCTTCATTCGAGCTGGAATATGTTTTCTACAAGACAAATATGAATATAATTTGAGAAAAACTCGGGTCCATAAAAGATAGGTGCACTACATACTCCGAATTATTTTTAAACGTAAAATATATTGAGATCCGTAATATAGATTAAAATTGAACATTTCGACTTGCCCAGGCTTTATTTTTAAAAAAATGCAAAATTATATTTTTAGTTATTTTTGTAGTGAAAATTGAGCTTTTAATGTATTTTTAGTAGGTTTTAGTAGGTTTGTGTCGAATTTGATCTCAACTTCAATATTCAAACATAATTGTACTCGGACTTAACTGGACCTCTGAATCCCTTCATGTGGCTGATGGACTTTAATTTTGTTCATGAAACTTTATTTTTGGTTGATTTGATTTCATGTGATGTTTTTCTTTTGTTGATTAGCTTTGTGGAAGTTTGCTGTATTAGATTGCCACTTCAATAATTTCATTTACTAGGTATGTGCTCGTCTATGTTGCACGGGTGCGGGTGCGGGTATCGTATCCGATACGATGCGGGTGCGGGGATACATCATTTAAAAAAAAACTAGAATACGGGATATATATAGAATAATAAAAAAAATCACATTATATATTAAAATGTTTGATTTTGTTTACATTCAACTACCACTATAGATGCATGTTATCCAGTATTTTGTTCTAAAATAATAATATATATTGCTATGTAGGTTTTAGAAGTAATTAAGATTAAATTAAGTTTGTTCTGTAAGAATTCAAGATACTGCTATAATTTAGTACATTTTACTGTAGGAATCAAGAGATAGAATATTCTAGATGGTAAGCCAAGATTATAAAGCTCTTTCTTAGCTTTTCAACGCACTTTGAATCAGCTTAATTGGAGTTCGGATGAAGAACTTATGACCAAAATACTGACCGTTGCGTACTGAAACGTATCCGAGCCGTATCCTGCCGTATCTGAGCCGTATCCTACCGTATCCTGTCGTATCCCAATATTAAAATAATGCGATACGCCACGTAGAGATCCGGTGCGTATTGCACCCGTATCGCACGCGAATCCGCGTCGGATACGTATCCGATACGCGGTGCGGCATGATTTTGGAGTATCCGGACAACCTAGGTGCCCGTGCTTTCGCATGAAAAAGTTAAATTTAACTTTTGTATACGATAATAAAATTTGTATTGAATCTAAATTAAAGCACCAATAAAAAAGATATCACATTACAAAAACATGACATTTGTTATAAAGAAAATATAAATTTTTTTTTATTATTTAACAATGTTCAAATATAAAAATAAAAAATAGATTAGTAATTTAAATAATTCTAGCAAAAATAGAAAAAAAGAAAGAAATGAAAAAAAAATTCCACGGCAATGCAAAAAAGGCAGAAAAAAGTTGAAGCAGTAAAATCACTGTATCTTGTATAGTGAAAATCGGAATAGTATTCGCTGCTCTTATTTAGCAATAGCAGGACTCTGCTCTTCTGATCTGGACCGTTAAATTTTCAGATCTAAAACTTATAAAATATACAGCCCCCTGATTTCCATCTGTGTGCGGTCTGATCAAAATTGGACGGTCGAGATGAAAAAAAACAAGGTCCTGCTCTTATCAAAAAGAGCAGCAAATACGAATCCGTGAAAATCTTATTCATAATCACCGTAGACAAGCATGTTCGACGTAGACAAGCATCTTATTCATAATCACCGTAGACAAGCATGTTCGACGTTTGTATACGTAGGATTTCTCGCTACTTTTTTTTTTGCCTGACATCTTTTCGTACTCACTTTAATCAATACCTACAGACTATACAGTATACGCTATGGTTTCTTATTGTATTAATTCTTCCCAAATGTGTACAGTTGCTCAATTCAAAATTTCAAATATCAAATGACAAATGATCGGCAAAGAAAAGACATCTTTTGTGTAAAATTTCACTAAAATAACAGTTGAAAAATTAGCAAAAGTTAATTTTATTAGCCTTGAATTTATATAAAATTGCATCTTACGTCTAATCTGTTATATAATTCTTTTACTATATAAATGCATTTTAAAACTACTTAGCTCTCAATACTTACTCCCAAAATTTGAGGAAAATATCCACTATATGAGGAGGGTTTAAATGCTTTCGTTTTTTCCGTCTCAATTGTACCTCTAAATCTACATTATTCATCAAAAAATAATTAATAGTCTAAATTTGAATGTCCAAAAAGTATTATTAATGAGTGATATAGATTTGGAGGCAACATAAAGTCACAAAAAATGGAGGCATTTGAACCCTCCTCCCGCTGAGGATGGTTCAAATATCTTTATTTTTGTGCTTTCATTGTGCCTTCAAATCTACATCATTCATCAAAAAACAATTAATATTTCAAATTTGGAGGCCCAAAAAATATATTATGAATGAGTGGTGTGGATTTGGAGGCAACATGAAGACACAAAAAATGAAGGCATTTGAACCCTCCTGGAAGGAGGATTCAAATGACTATTTTTTGTGCATATATATATATATATATAGAGTATGGTTAATGTGAAAACGTTTGCACTTCGGCCGAAGTGCAAAAATTTTAAATTAGCAAAATTTTTAAATTTAAATTTAAGTTTCTCAAAAAATTCTTCATATCAAAATCTTGTAGGAAATTAAATTTCGTGAATTTTAGAGTTTTCTAGCTATATTTTAAATATATTTTAAAAATAGTCCAGTTTAATATTAAAAAACATGATATTTTCAAGACTGTTTTTAAAAAATATTTAAAATATATGGTGCTCCATGGAGCATCCTAACCTGTCTCTCTCTCTGTCTATTAAAATCTATTTGGATATTGAATTTTATATATTTAAAAAAAATACTATTTTTCAGAGACGTAGAAAAATCGCAACTTTTGATAGTCCAGAAACCGTTTGATTAAAAACTTTTCTACCTCTTAAAAAATAGCAAACAAATTCAAAAACATGTAAAATTCAATCTGCAAGTAGATTTCAATATGTAGATCATATTAAACGGTTTGATCAGTCGTTGGAATTTTCAAATTAGAGATAACGAGTGTAGAACACGAGCAATTTGGAGCTCCATGATGCATCCTAGCCTATATATAAATATATATATGAGTAAATCTACTATGCTCTTAAGAGCACCAAGCTCAAATGTGCTCTTAACTCATTTGTTATTTTTAAACAATCTAAAATTTTGATTTGTCATGCTCTTGATATCAAAATATTGCACATGATTTTTATTATTTTAGAGGTATTTAAGTATGTGCCTACCCCAACTTGTTTGGGGCAAAAGGCTTTTTTGTTGTTGTTGTTGTGAGAGGTATTTAAGTAGTGTTTAGAATTTTTAAAAGTGGATCTTAAATTAAAAAAAGAATCAATACTTATATATAAAATTAGGTCACTTTTCAAAAATCCATTATCGGTACTTAAGAAACTCTAAAAATGGAAGTTTTTTATTTTCTAAAAGGTTTTCATACAATAAATTATTGAGCATGATAAATCAAAATTTAAAGATGATTAACATTATTTTTGAATTAAGAGCACAAGAAGACTTGGTGTTTCTAGGAGCATCATAGCTTTACTCATATATATATAGAGTTAGGCTATTTTGAAAATGTTTGCACTTCGAGTTGAAATACAACCGGTCCAAATTATATTTTCCGAGTCCAAAATATCAATTTAAGTTGCTCCATAAATTCTTCATATTGAAATCTTGTAGAAAATTAAATTTCGTGATTTTAGAGCTTTCTAGCTATTTTCTATTTTTTTAAAATAGTCATGTTTAATATTTAAAAAATGATCTCTTCAGAGCTATTTTCAAAAATATTTAAAAATAGCTACAGAACTCTAAAAATCACGAAATTTGATTTCCGACAATATTTCAAAATGAAGAACTTAAGGAGCAACTTAAATTGGTATTTCCGGCTAAAAAATGTAATGTTGATTGTTTGCACTTCAGATTGTAGTGCAAATATTTTCACAATAGCATAACTCTCCCCCTCTCTCTCTATATTTATATATAGAGAGATATATGCTAGGGCGCTCCATTGGAGCATCAAAATTCCTCGTGCTTCACGTTCGTTTCTCCAATTTGAAAGTCTCAATAATCGATCCCGACCGTTGAACATGATCTACATATTAAAATTTACTTGGAGATGAATTTTATATTTTTTGATCTTTTTTGCGATTTTTTTAAAGAGGTAGAAAAGTTCTTGATCAAACAATTTCTAGACCAACAATATGAGTGATTTTTCCACCTCTCTAAAAAATAACAAAAAATCAAAGAAAAATGTAAAATTCAATCTCTAAGGACGTTGAACTTTGAATTATAAAATGTGAAACTTTTGCACTTCAGCCTTAGTGCAAACATTTTCACATTAGCCGTACTTCATATATATATACTAGAAATTGCATCGCGGCATACCGCCGCTTCTTGATTTTTTAAGAAACATTTTGTATTAGAAAAATAAACTGTACAATTATACTAACTTCAATTTTTTTATTAAATAACATTATTTCACTGAAATTAGAGATATAACAATAAATATCATATATTTTTCTTAAGTTTTTTTTAAAGCATGATGATTTATATAAAATGAGAAATGTGTGCACATTAATGACGTGAATTTAATGTTATTAATGATTTATACTGAAATTAATGATGTGTCGCCTATCTGATACCCTGAACACA
This sequence comes from Eleocharis quinqueflora, assembly GCA_964058865.1. Lineage (NCBI taxonomy): Eukaryota > Viridiplantae > Streptophyta > Magnoliopsida > Poales > Cyperaceae > Eleocharis > Eleocharis quinqueflora. The sequence continues at coordinate 11,806 of CAXKVX010003982.1, forward strand.
CGTACAATGCAAGTTGAATAGCAAAATGAAGTATCGGAGTGTCAGAAAAATTGAACACGCCGACACTTACCAAGCTTTATATATAGTATTGATATATCCGAAATTTTCCATTTATTTTTAACTCTCCACAGTAAAATTAATGTAATTGAACTATTCGCCTGTTTTGTAGTTAGTGAGTTTTGAGTCACTGCCGTTTGATCTAAATTTGTGCGCAAATAATATCAGTTGATGGATTCTGGGAAAGACAAAAATGTCCCTAGATTCATTTCCACTGAACCTTTTGATCATTCAAAAGATTGATAAATATACACTTGAACCACCAACTGCAAATTTCCAAAGAAGCAATTAAAATTCTAACAAAAATTTAATTCTTGCCTCTCAACATTCAAGTTGTTTTAATTACTAGAAAATTATTGAGTAGATTTAAATATATCGATCATTGGAACGATTTGAACTTTAAAATTTCTGAAATAAATGCAAAATTATGTTGAAGTCACACTTTACAAAATGTAAAGTACATGTGTATGTATATTTATAAATCTCGATCTTGTGTATATGGAAATATTTTTTATTCCAATTGGAACGTAAAATGTGTCGCATGTTCACGCACAAAGGTAGCTTTCCAAAGAAGACCTTCTAGATGGAGCCCCCAGTCAACAATTGTAAATATATTTTCTTATAAAATTGCAAGAAGGAAAAAAAAACGCAGCTCAAATTACGTAAGAATCAAATACCTTCACGTCGCTCTCGTGGTGTTTTAATTTTTTTATTAGCGGAGCGAATGCACGTTCGTTACCTTATTGTTTAGAATCAGAAATCAACAACAATATTATCATATATCTTTTTTTTATGTATAATCTTGAAGAAAGATTGTAAATACACACTAAAACAGGTCATATACTCGAACAACTATTTATGTTGCAATAAAATTCATCTCAGTCGTGCATAGTTTCAATCTCAAATTTCAAAATTCACTTGCAAAATTTTGGAATGTTCTATTTATGCTTCTCCATTTTGGAGAGTGAGCAACATGTCCAACATTCTATCATTTTTTATGCGATCTCCGTGCCATCTTAATAATTTAGCATCTCTCTGATTATAGAAAAAAATGCTTCAATCTATGTATTATTGACAAATAGTACAATATCTTTGCAGATGGTTTCTTCTTTCTAGCATCTTCAACCACATCGTCATTCGGTTTGTATCTGACTGCATTACACTTTGAGCATTTATTCAGATCCTTGTACTTGTTTCCAAATAGTACACAATCATTCGAACATGCCGAAATTCTCTCTACTTGCAAGTTCAAAGGACATAACGATTTTTTCGCCCTATAAATTGAAACTGACAACACATTATTTTATGAAAGCTTAGTCTCCTAAAGTTTGAAAGAGATGTAAAACTAGTGTAGCTCTAATGATTCTTGGCTTTCAGATTATACAATTTGAAAATCGTTGAAATTTTTGTATATTTCGTACAACTTGGAAATAAAGGTATATTCGAGTCCTAATGTAAATTTTCAAAAATATCATGAACATCATCAACAAAATATGCAGGCACATGATTCATCATTACACTATGGATAATTTACATTTTTCATAGGTTCTAAATTTTCATCTCGTAATTTATTCTCTACATTAGTTCGTAAATCTGGTAGATTCATGCTAATTTCGGCATGTATAGATTCTTCATGCTTGATCCTATCTTGTAAATCGCTCTTTAAATCCACGACTAATCAAATGAGATCTAACTTCTTGGACATCCTTCCACCTGATCAAGTAAGGACAATCACAACAAGAACATAGAAGTTTCATTTCACCTCATAACCTTATATTTTCTGTGACACATTTCATAAATTCTTCAACTCTTATCAAATATTCATCTGAATGTCGATTGATTTCATACATCCATGTGTCACTATCCATCTGTAGAAAATAAATTATTCACATGTCAGGATTTAGGATCAAGACTCAAGACTCAAAGTAAGGGTTTTGGACTGGCCAACGATTCTAACTCACCCTTTGAATACTTTATCTCATTAGTGAACATACGCTAGCTACAATCTGATGTTTGAGAAAATTTTGGCAGCAATTTTCTAAGGCCTTCCAAATACGCCAACGCACATTTGCTTGTACGTAACTATTCGTGGGAATAATAGAAAAAATATTGAATGTAATTCTTCTCAAATATCAAAGTATAGCATATGTTTACTAATCCTAAATGAGACAAGGTATTCAAAGATCCGTCCAAATCGGGGACTATTCGAGATTAATCCCTATTGAATTATTCACGATGGGTGCCGACCTAAATTAGTTCAAGTTCTTGAAATCAGTCATATATGACAATACTATTGAAATGCTAATGCTAATTAATTAGTAAATATGCATCATCTTGTAATGATTTAAGAATTATATAAATCAATAGAAATGTAAGAAATAACCTCAAAATAAGATGAGGAAGAAGAGATGACGACATAGGTGAGGAGATGCAAGCTCAAGATTAGAGGAAGGCTCAATCTAAGACCGAGATTAATCAATAATTAACCATATAAATATTAATTATCTAAAAACTGAAATAATAAATAATAAAAATAGGAAAATATCAAATTTGATCGAAATCGAAATTTCTTTGCTTCCAGACGCTCACCTTCTCTTTCTCCTTTTATTTCTGATTTTTCCCTAGTGTGTCTGAATTTTATAGTATTATTTGGAAGTGAATTAATTGAATAGTTAATGGTGAGAGAGATGAACAAATGAGAAGAGTTAATGGCGACTGGGAATGGTGGTGCGGTGGGTTATGCTCTTAGGGATTGTCGACGGATTTTGAAAAAAAGTGTATTTGAGGAGTTGTTTTTTTACAGCTAAGTTTTCTACACCGGAGTTTAAATAAAGAGAGTAAATGCTGGGTTGCAAAAAAAGTTCGACCTCATTCTACGTCGAATGAATAATAAAACAAGTTTTTTTTTTGCAATTAGCATATACACCGGTTATATTAAAATCATTTGTAGAAGAATCGTATCCAGCAAAAAAATGCCCAGAAATATTTTTGGTGTATAAAGGATTTCTAACGTGAATGTGTTGCTTTATACACCAAAAATTGGTTTGAAGATTTTTTTGGTGAGTTCGATCCTTTTTTACATATGATTCTACACATTGTGTATAAGATCGATCGCAAAAAAACTTATTTTCAGTAGTGTTGAGTCGAGTCTCTGTGTTGGATGTTACTTACCCGCAACTCTGTTATCAAGCTTCTAATTTTTAATGATTCTGCGGTATTTTTAATTATTCAATTGTACCAGATAACTAGCAAATGAATTGTTTTGATTAGTTATTTCAAAGATACAAGTACAACGAGTATATGAAGAATCGGTAGGAATTACCATAAAGAATTTACTAGCACTCCTGATGCAGTTTTACTGGCTCAAAATATAAACTGTTCTGTTTATTCAATACATTCTTATAGGGTTATAAGACAGGCTCAGTGGCAGTTAGGTTGATTATAATGAAATATGAGGATACTGTCATTGAGAAAGAAGATTTACTTTAATATAGACCTAACTGAAAAATATTCAGTCCTTGATTTTTCTGGTATGCTGGTTCACAATATCAGTACATCAGAAAGTAAATCAAGTTGGTGATATGAGTAGTATTCTATCATCATATTGACGCCTCAACTTGAGAATTCCTGTCGTAACTAATTATCTGGTACACATTTTCAATAAATAAAAGATATTATAAAATAATATGGTGTGTACTGTGTACTGGTATATGGGGTTATGTTGAACAGGGGGAAGATATTTGTCAGCATATTTGGTAAATGAGATAATAGCTAATTCTGGTACTGAACAATTAACAATTTGCAACTTTATGGGCTCAATTCAGAATTTTCCAATAAGTGTATTGCAAAGACTTCAAATTTTAGAAGAACTCACCTTGTTGAATTTCTCCATGACATGCAACTTGCTAGAGATCCAACATACAGTTCAGGGAACGACTGGGATGCATGCCACATAAATTGTCTAGTAAATTAACTTATGTTTCATCAGATACTTCATTATCAATAAGTTCCAATAATCACTAAATAGATGGTTCAATTTTATTTTGAAGAACATACTCTCGTAATTATGAATTGGAGCATAACACTCGGAGATGCCTTTCTAACTATGGTTCAAATTATTTTGTTATCTGTGGTCATATTCAATGATATGAACATGCCGTTGCTATGGTTTTAAATGATGTTTAATAACTTTATTTGTGATATGAAATGCATTTTGGTTGTAAATGTTGTTTCTATGATTGTTATTTGCATTGATGTAAATCATGTAACTAATTTGAAATGCTGATTTTATTAAGTACAACAATAAAGAATTTATGACAACAAACATGGTTTTGATGAATTTAATTCATGGTGTATATAATTCATTAAGTACAACAATAAAGAATTTATGACAACAAACATGGTTTCTATGATTGTTATTTGCATTGATGTATATAATTCATTAAGTACTTGGTTCTTCCCTACTCCCACTAGCCATAGCATCCATTGATGGGATTATGGGAACCAGGGCCGGCCCTGACCCAGGGCAGGCTGGGCGACCGCCCCGGGCCTCAGAATCAGGGGGCCCAATTCAAAATTCAATAGTTAATTTATTATAATCAATTAAATGTTTTTCTGGCGGCCCGTTGTTTTAATTCCTTTCTGGCGGCCTGTTTCTCAAATTTTTCTGCAGCCCGTTACTCTATTCTCTAACAAAACCCTTACCCCCTCAACCCTAACCCTCTCTCCCTCTCTCCCATTTCTTTCCCAGCCGCACCATAACCCTCTCCCCCTCTCTTGTTCTCTCCGCCAAATCTGTCTCCCAGCCGCACCTTTCTCAAAATCTCACTCAGTTACTCTCTCCCTCCCTTGTTCTCTCCGCCAAAATCACTCTCTCCGCCGAAATCCCTCTCTGGCTCTCTTCCTTGTCTCTTCGCCGATCCATTTCTCTCCCTTAGTCCTTGTTCTCTCCGACAGAGCCAGCCGAAAACCTTCTCTTCTCAGTCCCTTGCTCTATCCCTGTTCTCTCTGGCTCTCTCCCCAGCAGGCGCCTTCTCAGTTCTCTACCTCCGACAGGCGACAGTCCGACTCCCCCAGGCCCCAGCAGCCAGCGGCCAACCTTCTCAGTTCTCTCTTGTCGCCCAGATGCCCAGTTCAAAAGGTAATGCTTGTAAGTTCTAACTTCTTTAAACTTCGAACTTTTTTTATTTCTGCTTTTAGGCTTCTAGCTTCTGTTTGAAAACGGTAAATGCTTTTACTGGTATAGCTGGTATAGGTAATAGGTGTATAGCTGAGGTCTGATTTTTTTAGATGTTATGAGAATCTGAGATCTGATTTTTCAGATCTGACTTTTGAGTTTTGAATCTGCGTTCTGTTTTTTTTATCCAAGTTTGAATCGAGATTTCTCTGTCTGGTTTGTCAGATCTGGTTTTTCAGATGTTGATTGCTGATTTTTTAAGACTGTTCGCTGTCTGTACTGACTTTTGTTCTCGTTTTCAGATCTGACTTTTTATCCAAGTTCAAATCTAAGTTCTGATTTTCGGCCCTAGATCTGAGATCTGACTTCAAAGTTCAAAAAGGTAAATGCTTCTAGCTTCTTTATTATTCAATAATTTTTAATTTCTGCTTCTAGCTTCTGTTTGAAAACAGCAAATGCTTTTACTGGTATAGCTGTTACTGGTAGTCTGGTATAGCTGATTTTTTACCTTTGGAGTTTTTCAGATCTGATTGTTAACTGTCTGAGGCAAGGTCTGACCTTCTAAGACCAATAGGTAATGTAAAATTTATGATCTTTTAAGTTTTAACTCTTTTTATGGTTTGAACTTTGTAGTAGAGTTGTAGTTTAACAATTTTACTAATATACTGGTATTGTTATATGCAGTGTCAAATAGATTAGAGGGCTGAGGAACTTCAAGTCATAGGCTCTCATTCTTTCAAGTCAGGTTGTATACTTCTAATCTGATTCTATTTATATAAGTTTATATTTGTTTTTCTTTTAATTTGTATCAATGTTTCATAAAAAATATGCATCAGGTAGTGAAAAAAGAAACAAAAAAAGAAAGGAAGAAGAAAAATTAAAATCTCAGAAAGGTTCAATTCAAAAACTTTGGAAAAAAATTAAACCACAAAATGAGTTTTTGGAAAATCAAGAAACAATAAATTGTTCAGAAAATGAGAATGAAATAAGTGAAGAACTAACAAATGAAGATACTTTAAATCAAGAAACAATGAATTTTTCAGAAAATGAGACTAGTGAAGATGATGCAGAAATTAATCAATGATTTGAGTGCTTAGAAACTTCTTCATCTATAAATATATATGATCCTAGATTATGGGATGGTTTAGATTCAAAACTGAGAGATTTGCTTATTATAAATGGTCCTATTAGAGATTCTAATATAAGTTATCCTAAGGATTGTTACAATAGAGGATTCTCCACATATTATTTTTATCAAAAATTAAAAAATGGAGAACTTATTGATAGGAAATGGCTGGTTTACTCAAAAGATTTAAATAAAGTATTTTGTTTTTGTTGTAAAGTTGTAAGGCATGTATGTTCTAGAAGTCAGATAGCAACTATTGGTGTAGATGATTGGAAACATCTAAGTGAAAAACTTAAAGTACATGAAGATAGTAGTGAACATTTTAGCAATCTTAAGGCTTGGACTGAATTAAGAATCAGATTAGGAAACAATCAAACTATTGATAAAGAACTACAAGAACAAATCAAGACATATATAGAACATTGGAAACAAGTTATGATCAGAATTATTTCTGTTGTAAAGCGTCTTGCAACAAATAATTTGGCATTTCGTGGAACAAATGAAAAATTTAATGAGGGTTGTAATGGAAATTTTTTAGGCTTTTTGGAATCAATTGCTGAATTTGATCAAACAATGAAGCATCATTTTCGACTAATTCAAGATAAAAAAATTCACTATCATTATCTTAGTCATAAAATACAAAATGAATTAATTTCAATATTGACCTCTAGTGTTAAGAATGCAATAATTAAAAAAATAAAAGAAGCTAAATATTTTTCTGTGATTCTTGATTGCACTCCTGATGCTAGTCACATAGAACAAATGACTTTGATAATTAGATGTGTAGATGTTGTAAGCTGCCCAATAAAAGTAGAAGAGTACTTTTTAGAGTTTTTAAATGTAGAGAACACATCTGGGTTGGGTCTTTTTTGATGAATTACAAGTTGCTCTTAATTCTCTTGATTTAGATATTGATAATGTAAGGGGACAAGGGTATGATAATGGTTCAAATATGAGAGGAAAACATCAAGGTGTCCAAAAAAGAATGCTTGACCTAAATCCTAGAGCTTTTTATATGCCATGTGGTTGTCATTCTCTTAATTTAGTACTTTGTGATATGGCCAATTCTTGTTTTAAAGCAAAGTCTTTTTTTGGAGCATGTCAAGCTTTGTATAATGTGTTTGCTAATTCAACAAAATGATGGAACATTTTACTTCAATATGTGGATGATTTAACATTGAAGTCTTTGTGTGTAACAAGATGAGAAAGTCGTATAGAAAGCGTAAAAGCAATAAAAAATCAAGTTCCAAAAATAAAGTTGGCTTTATTGAAATTAGCACAAGTTTCTGATGATCCAAAAATTAGTTGGGATGCTGAAAAATTAGTATCGAACGAATTATCAAACTTTGAATTTATTTTGAGTTTGGTTATTTGGCATGAAATATTGTTCAAAATAAATTTGGTGAGTAAAAACTTGCAATCTAAAGATATGCATCTTGACGTTGCTATTACAAGTTTGAAAGGTTTAGTTTCATTTTTTGAAATTTATAGAGAAAATGGTTTCAATTCTGCTATGATTGAGGCTGAAGAAATTGCTAAAGAAATGGAAATTGAACCAATATTTCAAGTAAAACGTAGGGTTATAAGAAAGAAATATTTTGATGAAATTCCTAATACAGATAGAGAGCAACAATCTGCTCAAGATAATTTTAGAACAGATTATTTTCTTATTTTAGTTGATATGGCAATTTCTCAATTGAAAATCAGATTTGAACAAATTGAACTTTTCGAATCTATATTTGGTTTCTTGTTTAGTGTATCACGATTAATTTCATTAGATGATGAAGGAATGAAAAATTGTTGTTCAAAACTTAAAAATGCTTTGACACATGGTGAGAATTGTGATATTGATGCACAACGGTTATTTACAGAGCTACAAATATTGCAGGTAATGTTACCAAATGAATCGTACCAAGTTGGAAATGAATGGAATGCCATTAAAATTATGGAGTTTGTCAAAAAGATGGACATGTTTCCAAATATTCTAGTGGCTTATAGAATTTTACTTACTGTATTTATTACTGTGGCATCCGCTGAAAGAAGTTTTTCAAAATTAAAATTGATAAAATCTTATTTACGCACAACAATGACTCAAGATAGGTTGAATGGATTGACAATATTGAGTATAGAAAAAAATATGTTGAAAAATATTGACGTTGAACATATAATTGATGATTTTGCTTCTAAAAATGCTAGGAGAAGTCATTTTAGATGAGATGTAATTTCAATTTTTTTTTGCAGGTACATAATATTTCTTGCAGGGAGAACCAGCTGGGAGAACCAACATGCTGACTGGTACCGGTATTGAAGTAGTTTTAATGTTAAATCATTTTGTTAGGAGATTTGTTTAGTCTTTTGTATTTCTCGCAAAATACTGGTACGGGTGTATTTCTATGTTTGGTTTTGATGTTATTCAGTTTGGGTTTTTTTTCTGGTTTTGAGTTGTGCTTTCTTTTGGGCTTTGCTGGTATGGGTTGTCAGTTGCTGTGTTGCTGTTGATGCTAGTACATTAGGCGTGCTAATGCTACGGAGTACTGTTAGGGTATGGATGTATGGTTGGAATTTGCTGGTATGGGTTGTTGATTGCTATGGTTTTGATTTTTCTGTAAAACTTGATGCGAATTTGTTGTCGCTTGTTTATTTTATGTCAATATGTTATTATGCAATTACAGTATGAGATGTTTTTCCCTTTTTTTTGTAAGCAATATTTTAATAAAAAAATTTCGCCCCAAGCCTCAAATGTCTGCCCTGATGGGAACATCACTCATAGCAACGTCCTGTGATGTATCTATTATCTATCTTGAACCTCTTCAAGTCTTACATCATTCCCACTACTTCTTCTTCTCTATGGTTATTGTGATTACATCAGCACATAGCAGTCGACCAAAGCTGAAGGTTGCACCGTAGACGAAAGCAGAAGTGGATTTTTTTGGAAAATAGCATGAAAGTAGGGCGTAGCGCCTTGAAGAACAGGATGGAGTCAGTCTCTCCCCAAATTTTGTATATACGACGACACAACTCTTTTCAAGAGACATTTAATAATGACTTAAATCATGGCAGAAAAAGAAATTATGAAAGAAGATGCATACAGGTTCAATTAAAATGCATACCGATTTTTTTCATAAGAAATATTCAAAAGAAAAAAAACAAATAGATTATTTGTACCAGTAAACAACATATTATTCCTTTTTTGTTCAAACAGATTATTTTTTTCAGCGGGGTAGGGAAATTTTCTCTTTTTTTTAATTTCTGGAGAGCTCCATACTGACCGTTAGATCTGATCGGACGAATTAGGTGAAACAGGTGCTCTCTGGGCACAAAAAAAGTCGGATTCGCGTGCTCTCTCCCTCTGCAATTATTCTCACTAGTTGGGTTCTAAACTTGTAATTCCAACACGTCTTTGTGTTGTGTACTTGTGTGAAAAGTGATATCGGGCCGAAACGAAATTCTCTGGAGAGTTTTAATTCTGTATGCGGCCCAGTATAACTTTTCAGCCCAATGCATTACTTCTCTATTAGTTCGTTCCTTCCCTCGACACTTATTGCACTGACAATTTTGATTATCAAACTTGTTGTCATTTTGGACAATTTTTTTTCTATTTTTTATTCAGAATATGTTCGTAAAAACTTTGGAGACAACTAGTGTAATAGACTCAAAATAAAGCAAATCATTCGTCCGAATCCCATTGTCATCTATCAAAGGCTAAAGCAACATTCAGAATATGGAGGTGGGGTTGAATGGAACTCCGAACTCTCCAAATGTTTCATATAGTTTTGTATCAGAATATTCTAAACAAATATTCTGACCTCCTGATCAAATTACACAATTCGTCCCTAAAGCATCACTCGGTTCCCGTTTGATAGGAACCATATTCTCTGCGCTCACTTTTTTTGTGCTCTTTTTGCGCAACTTAATCTGAACCGTCGGAAAGATCAACAATCAACCGCCACTGATATAATTCAAAGGAGGACTGTTGATCTTTAAGCTGACGATTTAGATTAACTACGCAGAGAGCACACAAAGAAGTGCACACAGAAGATGTTGTTTCTGTTTGATAGGTTAATATTCCAACCTTATAATATAATTTTCTTAAATACAAGTTATACCTAAAACCTTATATGAAAATTTAGATGACGGGGCAGCAGTAGTACAAAATGAAAATTTGGTTTGTTATTACAAAGCCTTCAGTCCCCATTCCCAAGCAAATTAGGATAGACTAGAGATAAAATTCAATCAGAGTAATGAAAAATCAACATAGATAATAGTAAAATTTGGTTAGTTATTATTGTGGGTAATTATTTCACAGACATTTGTTGTAATTTATTCTTATGATGGGTAAAACTCTTTTGGGAAAAACTTAGGCACACTAGATAGATGCTCTCTATGTACTCCACTCGATCTGTACCGTTTGATTGCATTGAAATTCGTGTCATATATTTTAATCAAACAATACGAATTGAATGAAGTACCTAGAGAGCGCCTATCTAGGTATAACCAAGTTTTTCCCAACTCTTTTCTCAATTAATGATTTAAAAAATCCAAGTTTGGTGATCTTCTGTGCTATATTCTTCAAGCCATGTCTGATGCATGTGCATTATGCAAAAGCCAGAAGGTGTTTCCATCTACAGTTTTTAATAAATTGCATGTTAAAACAAGTAACAGAAATGTGGAGAGAGGAGCATACAAATTAGACAGAAGCAAACGAGCGAACCTTTGAATTAAGCAGAACTGTAGTTACACAGCACCGGCGTGATGGACCTTCAAAAGAGTGTCCTTCAGTACAAAATTAAGAGGGTTCTGGTACTACTAATCCTTTTATATTTAAACACAAGACATGACACGCCATTGTTATTTGAGCATGATTATGGTGATTATGTATTCATTGAACACTAAGGCAGAGGAACATAAATTATTTATACAGAGCCCACCGAGCATGGTTCAAGCTTCCTTTTTCCCTTTTTAAATTGCACACATTCTACCGTACTTGTGATTACCTTGCAATAATCTCAAATTTGAACTACCACCAGACTTTTTGAATTATTATTTTCAAACAATACAAACTGCTTAAGCAATGTTGAAGTGGAACAAAATACTAAATAGGCTTCCGGACTTTGCATTATTTTAGTACAGTACTTCCATGATCTAGGTTTGCAACCCAATATAAAAAACCAGTTGGTCTTATTTTGCCATTAGGAGAAACAAAACTTATTCGGAGGGTCAGAGAAAAATTGTCACCATTTGATGAATAGATCTCTTTCACATCAATGTGATGCTTTGGTATTATTTGCAGATAATACTAAAATTTCTGGGTGCAATTGCTGCTCTGAATATTAAGATGTATTTATACAAGACGTCTAAACTATAAGGTAATAAAACTTGACAAGCCACAGGTTATAGGCGGATGGCATGTCAATATAAGAAAAAGAGGAAAAGGAGCTGGTACCATCCAACTCCCACTTCTTGAATTTCACAAGCCAGGAATTCAGCCCAATTGAAGAAACAAGAACCTTGTCCAACCAAACCCTGAATAATGAGCATCTTTTATCTCTGTGGCATGACTCCAGTGCATCTATGCATTGATGGATGGAGTCCTCTAAACCAGATGGATGAACAATCACTCCAGTTGAGTGCTATCCAATAACAAAAGAGGAAACAAAAAAAATCAAAATGAGTTGTATGTTTTCCAGGATATTTGCAGACAAACACATATCTCTCAGTTTCATAAAGATTAAAATAATATTTAGCTAACTGTTGACATTATGGCCCCCATGTTTGATTTTTTTTTTTTTGGCTTTTGTAGAGCTCAAATTGAACTAAAATCAAGCAATGAAGCATGCAGAAGTGAGGAGGAAATCAATCTAAGATATTTATATACATTGTACTTTCCAGTAATATTCAAGTGAAGGGTAGTTCATTCATACTTGGCTTACACTCGATTTTACAAAACCTGCTGTTTCTTACGAATAGCCCAACAAAAACTAAGGGTGCCAAACCTATTAAAAATAATATGTTTTATTTGCAAATCAATAAATGCTGGGTTACATTACGTCTAGGCCTTACAGTGATACTCTTCAAATATTGGATAGTAGCTTCAGACTTCTCAGCATCAGCTCGGCGCCAGCTCTCATATAACAAATAAAAGTTGACCATAACATAAGCTGGTTTTCGACTGTCTTCATTCGAAAAAGAAGGTTCAATATCTCTAGGCGAGGTACTAGGGCCTAGTTGGAAATGACTGACTGCTTGAATGATACCAAACGCACATCTTTCTGTTGCATGTACAATCTTGTGGTTGCTTTTGGCATTTTTATCATACCACTCCAATAACTCCGGTGAGGAATTACTGACCTACAAGCATTTAAATATAGGGAACATTAGTGATGCAAACAAAAAAGAAAAGAAAAAAAGCAGTTATTCCATAATTTTGGGGCCATGTTATTACTGATACTTCTAGAGCTGGGTATTTGTATTGGTTTTAAGTTTGACTTTTTTTTTCATTTGTTTTCCTTACTGGTGTTTTATGGGTGCTTAAATGTACCACTGAGGGTAAAACTGTGGTCAAATTGCATCACAGGGCTTCAGTCACACCTGTTTGCTTTCATTGTTTAACTTGTAGAACTTTTGTTCCAGTGGGCTTGTTTGGTATTCAATTTCAGAACTTTAAACTAGAACTGAACTTCAACTTCCGTGGAGTTAATCAAGAAAATTTGGTGAAAATAAGCAAATTGTGCAGCTGAACAATTGATTTGAGGCTAGGAAGAGTAAATTTGCTGTACTAACCATGACACCATATACATCCTCAACAGTGAACATCTCAGCATCATTTCCAGAGTCGCCACACACAAGTGTATTCTTTGGTGGTTTCCCAGTTGACTCAAGCTTTTTTAGTATATATGCAAGTGCCTGTCCTTTTCCAGCTTCTTTTGGCAACACATCGAGAGCTATTTCAAAGCTATAGATTATCTTTACATCTAGCTGTTCAAGAAAACAAACAAACAAAGAAAACAAAAGTTTATCGTAGGAAAGAAAAGATTGCTGAATTCATTTTTCGGAGCAATAACAACAGCTTCTGTTAAGAACATGAATCATATATAATCACAACAAGCATACAAAGTTTCTGAAGAAGAAAAGAAAAAAAAAAGATTAAAAATCCAAATTAAACAAATCTGGTTTGTATCATAGTATAGCTTATTGGTAGTACCAACCTGTGCCAGCCCCTAAAATAATTCAATACGTAAACAGTAAATGAAAATAAATGCAAATCCTACAAAAGGCGATTTGTTGAGGAGCTTATCTTACACCACGTTGTGTCAGACTGTCATACAGAGGTGTAATCACTTTTTGTGCTTTCTCTTTGGGGATGTCGAAGCTCACCTTGTGCGGACCCTGGTCCCTTTCAGACTGCATTCACCAAAAGTTAGCATAAATTCTATAGAAAGAATTCAAAAAAAACTTTTTAGCATACAAACTTAAGCTTGCTATTTCATACATGAAATGCTTATGCTTGTATAGTTAAATGATTCTGTGTCAGAAAGTGTGCTACTATATTGTAGGCCATGTAAAATTTTAAGTTAATTAGCATAGCGTAAGAAACAAGGCTCCAACTGGAGGTTTAGTTGCAACTCGAGCATCAATTGAGGTCAAAGATCATTTGAAACACATTGGGCTAACTTGCACCTTTAGTGTTAAACATGGATGCAAATGTGAGATGAAATTGGGTACTTTGGAGAACCATTTGAGGTCAAAATGAGTTAACTGAGGCTAAATTGTTTAGTGTAAGGCTCAACTTTAAGAAAAACTACACCAAGGTGACCAAACAATCAACTTTACCTGCGGCACCAAGTCAGGGAACTTGGCTGTCTCCTCTAAGACCACATTTCTATCCCAGTTTTTACTCAATAGCTGGATCCAGCCCTCGTCGGGCACCATATCCTCCCCATATGCTATCTCAGTGCCAACAGATGTGATGGTGATATCAGGTGTAAGAATTGGTTTCTCATTTTTTAGAGCTTTGTAACGAGTTGGTGACCTCCCAGTGGAGAAAATCAGTATCGAGTCTTGTCGGTAAGTTGATTCCCACAAGGCATTAAATCTAAGCAAGGAGAGATTATCTGGATCCTCATAATCAACCTACAAGTGAGAAAAATTGTTGCTTTTTCATTCAATACAGTAAATACATTTTGTCGACAGGGCACCTTTTTATCCAAATTATTGTTTTTCTTTCTTCAATTTCAATATGGACTTTGTTGGCAGTTTTAAACTAAATCTCTGAAGCAATACGGGCAAGTTCCAGTTTCAATAACAGTTTGGCCTAAAATTACCAGTTTATTGTAGTTCATAGTTTCTATATCTCCCAAGTATAATCGAATTTCTTAATTCATGCTGTGCTTATTCAAGATTTGATGTAATGAGGTTTCTACACCTTTATGATTTTTCCACTTCTTTAATATCGAATCATTGGTTTATATTAGAGGCTTTGTGAGAACACATGTTCACATATCAATATTTCAGTACAGCATTTGGTAGGCCTGGTGGTTTGTACCAGCCAGTGCCAAACAGTTACTGGATATAGTAAGAGTTTATTATTAATCATACCATAGTGTTATCAAGGTCAGATACGAGTATGAGATTAGCCGAAACATCAAGCCTATCCATAAAGACAGCTATAGGGTACCTGAAAAATTGAAATAGGAAAATGCGGTTATGTGTAGTACTGGTGCAGTTAATCAGTTATACTGTTACAACTATTTGCATCCCTAGTTAGTCTTATCCATTTCCCAGAGACCTACTTGTATAGAATAAAGATGGCAATGCCCCAGGCCCCCAGCTGTTTACTGAATTGGATCTTATCAGTGACCCGCTAGACACATAGTCACACTGAGATACTGACAGAAACCAGCCAACAGAAATTATATTCATATTTGGGAACTAGAAATTTACAAATCGACGGAGCAAGAGCTGAGCGAAAAGGAGAGGAAGTGCAACCGAAATTTCTTTTACACTTGCTTGAAGAAATCAGGAGATGAAAACAAAGCTTTCTCTTTCTATACCAAGCTTCTTTTTGCTTCCTTGAATTAAGAAACCAGAAATTCTAAACTAAACTATCTTTCTAAATTCTAAGGAGCAATTAAATTAATTAGTGTGCAATCGAAAATGCTTTGTGGGTGGAGCTGTGCAAAAAGGTTACAATGGATGTGGGATTAGTTGATCTCTGGCTCCGGAATAAGAAAATTTCTTCTTGCAAGGTGTAACGGACTACGGATTTTGACGAGTTTCGTAAAGACTCCTTAAACGGCTCAAAAAATAAATAAAAGAAAATGAAAAGCAAATTACGACTCACTGATTATTGTTTATTTTCTTCAGTGAGGCGATAGCCAACTAATTTATCTATAATAAAATAATTCTACCTGGACAGCTGGACATAGCAACTTTGTTGATGTTGGCGGAGAATTAATTTGATTTCAATTGCAGTCTTTTCAAATTAAATTCATCTCTTAACTAACTGTATTAGCGACTCAAGTATATGTGCTAAGTAGGTTTGTCAATGATGGATCGTTTAATTGTTTTTAGTTTTGTTTCGTGACAAATGAAAAGACTACGATCAAAGAAATTTCTTTCGTTTAAATACGAAACGGTTAAAGAAAATATATTATTTCGTGATCGTTTGTTTCGTAGTTTCGTTTGTGACTGTATGTTGTTAGAATTGTTTTGATTTCAAAGAAAAACGTTATGCTGAGAGAAGGTGATTAGAGAGTAGATGAATGATTGTTCGAATTAGGAAATGAAGGATTTGATTACTGTGTATGGTTAGAATCGTTCACCACCGGTTTCTGATTTGTTTTAGTGTGATGAGAGAGGAGATGGATGAAGAGCGAAGCAAATGAGTTTGATCGTTTTGTTTCGTTGCGATTATTTTGATTGTTTTCTATAAAGACAATTAATGAAACAAAATTTTATAATCGTTCATTAAACAAAACGATGAACGAAATCACTATCTTTCGTAATCGTTACGACACTTCAAACAGTCTAGTGCTAAGTGCTATATTACATTTTATAAAATAGCTGCCAGCACTGCCAGCGTCCTAAAACCTCTTTGAAGCATGTTTTATTAGTCAAGGCCATATCTACTGAGTTTTTTCAGACAAGTAACATTCTTAACTTTGCTAGATAAAATTACTTCATAGTTTGTGTTGTTAATCCATGTAATTTTCCTTGTCTCAACTGTTGTCTCTACCTCAAACAGGCCGAATAATAAACGGACTATTCATAATTAAAAGATTACACATAGGCCTTGAAGCCCACCAAGCTCGGCCCAGCAACCCAAGTCTCACCACACCAAGTCACCAAGCGTGTGTCCGGTTTCTACTTGGTACAACCTCCGCTTGGTTAGTCCCGCTGGAGCTGAATAGAACAATCGAAGCGGAAGAGTGGTATATAAAAGGAGAGAGAGGTGCAGCGTAGGAAGGCACTTACCTGGACGGGGTCAATGAGCGATCAAAAAGGCTCATGGCCTAGGTCTAGTGGCCTCCATTGCACTTGGGAGGAGCGCTAGCCTACCATCTGCCCAAGTGGCAGAGTGGACGTCGTAATTTGTGATTGAGGGGGTACGCGTTCGCGCGGCCCCTGCCATTTCTTTAATTTTAAATTTCAACTTAGAACTTAAATGTTTTTGTACTATGTAGATTGTTAACCGCTCAATTTTAAAAGTATCATGATTAAGATGAATTTTAATTTAAATTTTTGTATCCGTTGTTTGTGGAATCACTCTTTTTAATTTTTATTTGTTAATTACTGTGCATAAATGCACTTCAGTTTTGGACTTTTAGGTCCTGTTCGGACTTTGGATTTGGATTTAAGATGATTCCACGGGTGATTATTTTCTTTTTGGTTGTGTTCAGCTGGTATTATTTGTGATTGGGTAAAGGTTGTTTTTCCTGTTTTATGTGGTGTTTGGCTGGTGCCTGGTATTATTTGTGGTATGGTTATTTTTCATGTATTATACTAGTTTTGTGTCCGTGCCCGTTGCAACATAGACTTATCATTAGAGGTGACATAATTCGAGAAATTTATTCGATTCGATCCGATCCGAATTCGATCTGATCTGATATTTTGATAAAGTCAAACTATTCGAACCCGATCTGATTCGAGATGATCCGTAACTCGAGATGAAGCGACACATGAGCGATCTGAGTCCGACCCGACTCGATTCGAGACGACTCAACCCGAGATGGCGCGACACATGATGACCCTAGCCCGACCCGAGACAACCCGTAATTCGAGATGGAGGAACACATGAGGATCCGAACCCAATCCGATCCAACTTGACCAGATACAACCTGTAATTTGACCTAATTCTATCTTTGTCCACATCATAATCTAATTTCGCTAACAAATTAACACCAGAGAATGTTAAGATTTATTAACACAATTCAATAACGCGATTCGATCTTGACCGATTGAACTTAAAACTCAAAATAATACTTGAAAGTTGTCGTTGCAACTTGACCCGGTCTCGCCCGATCAGACCCAAGACCCGAAAGTTGTCGATGCAGCCCGATTTGTAACTCGATCCGGTCTCGCCCGACCCGTCACCCGAAAAAGACTGACGCGATCCTACCCGAAACCCGACCCGACCTCTTTCGACCCGACCCATGACCCGAAAGTTGTCGACACATGACGACCCGAAACCCGACCTGACCTCGCCCGACCTGACCAATGACTCGAAAGTTGTCGACACATAACGACCCGAAACCCGACCCGATCTCACCCGGCCCGACTATTATAAACAATCAAACTAACCTGATCCGACCCGACCCGAACCCGCCCGACTAACCCGACTTGCCACCTCTACTTATCATGCAACATCGTCGTGAGTAAGATTTTCATACAGACGACATATTTTTATACGACATATTTTCTTTAAAAAAATATGTCAATTTTTTTTAATAATGTACATGAATGAATTTAAAATAAATTGGTTGGAATAAACAGAAATTGAGTTTTCTTAAGAATGTCCAATTCAGCGTGCAATCTCTGATTTTATTTTCATGTATATGCTGAGAATCAAGCCTGAGACTTTGATCATTGATTTACCTTGCAGTTCTGAAGTGATCGAGTTAATTAATGAAATTAGTTCATAAAGTTAACGCCATTAGTGTTGGTGTAGGAATTTTGGCAATAACTTGTGATAATTTGTCCTCAGATTATTCTATAAATTAATGTTGATTCTTTGGAGAGATATGACTCAGATATGTTTCGTTGACATCATATTGTCCAAATTTGTTTATGATCATGCTTTCATTCATGTATCCTTATTTTTTGAGAAAATAAGCTGTAATTAGATTGTACTGATTCTCAGGCCGCAATGATATGTAGCATGTATTAATGTGCATTGACGGATTTAGATTATTTTTTAACCTAGGCATAATAATAAAATAACAAAATATAAATTTAATTAAAAATTACAACAATCCGCGAGTTACATACTATGTCTCATTGTCTTATGGTTTGACGTTGTAGAATCTACAATATCAATAAACAGTGTTTTTACTGTTCAACATTTTTTTATTTTTCCAGATTTTTTTTTGCATAATTTTATTTTACAAAAAAAAATAAATAGTGACCAAGCTGTTTTTATATAGAAAACATATTAATAATGACGGAGCCACGTGTCTTTTTCTAGTAAAAGCCATTTTTTAAGCTGTATAATTTTGCTGTCATCGAAAAAATAAAAAAAACGAACAATCAACTTTCAGAGATATGCAGTTCACGAGACCGCAGACATCTCTAGATATTGTATAAGCATGCATGTACAGTCAAACTATTGAAGAATGTAACAGAATAAGCTAAGCAATTAATTTCACCGCTTTACATTGCTACTCATTGCTAGATGTTGAGAAATGACACTAAATTTCATGTTAATTGAGGTACAAGTAGACAACTTGGTGTAATCAATGCGAATTTGCATGCTAGAAGCTTTGTTTCATATCTACTGTCTACTCGAGGCTCAACTTTATCTGATTCCATTTTTAAAATAATACTTCCACGCACTATGTCAGGAACAGTAAAAGTAGCTCTATTAGTTGATTCAAGACTTCTATAAGAGTAACAATTGTATCTAAAATTCAAGTACCATTCTTACTAAAAATATGCCTCCAATTAAAATTCTCTTTATTCTTCAATTAAAACTGAACCAACTTTTCCGAAGCTCTACAATGAAGACAAAAGTTTGTAATGTCCTGTTGTATTATTGCATTTGGTACATAACCAGATACAAGCCGAATCAGTGTAATATGCTCATACTAAATATTCAAGTAATTTACTGATTTATTATATAAGGCAATGATACTGGTATACGCCACTAATAAATTCAATTACAAGTTAAATCTTGGCAGCGCCCAGGTTGAAGTGTTGAATAGCTTCTACGATACCTCCAGCACACCTCTGGCTAGCATGAATTATCTTGGGGTTTCCTTTTGCATTTTGTTCATACCACTGTAGCAATTCCTCCTGGGCATTTCTTACCTAAGGTAATGAAAAAGAAGAATAATAAATAGTTAAAAGATCAAACAAAACTATTCTAAAATTCCTTTTCTCGCTTTTACAATAGACTTCCTAATGACAATCGTGAGTTCAAATAAACAAACTACCATAATTGCAAAATTTACATAATTTCCATATTTGCAGCTAGAATAAGTTTTTCATTTTGCTGTAAATTACATCCTATTATTCAAACATAACCACACCCAATATAGCAAGTATGGCGGATGCAATTTTGCAATTTCCCAATTCTTTTGGTTAACAAGCACTTGCCATTTATTGCAGTAAATTAGGCTATGTAATGTATTTTTGGAATAGAAATAGAACTTATCTGCAACTGTCTATATGCCCTTTGTTTCTTTTCTTATTGATAAAATAAAAAAAAGATCAGAATTCATTTCAACGGTATTGCAAACTGATGATCTATTCATGCTTGTTGTTGGTGCATTGGAGGCAGTAATGTAGTTAACCCATATCAATGGTATGATTGCACCGTCAATTCTGTAGTCGATCCAGATTAAGCATGGTACCAGTATATATCAGCTTACTCCCAATCCACTAAAGATGCCTCAGGTCAGATTTTACCCTTTGCAGTGCAACAACGCCTCAAATATGCACTAATATGACCCAATTATCCAATTTAGTTCAAACTAACCTTAAGATGTAATAATTCTACATAAACACAAACCAATAAGAAAATGGATAAGTAGAAACCCAATAAGAAGAAGTGAAAAGGGCTAGATAAAACCAGTGCAGATGCCATACCAGCCAGTACATAATAAGACAATGCAGAATTTAAAAAGACTCTGCAGGAAACAACTGCTACTGCATCTTAATTTGCAAGAAAGAAGCATGGTCGCTTTATTTTACACTTACCATGACACCATAGACACCTTCAATGCTAAAACAATTCTGAAGCATTGCCAGAATCACCGCACACAAGTGTGTTCTTTGGAGGTTTCCCAATTGAGCTGAATTTCTTCAGTAGATAGGCAAGAGCTTGTCCTTTTCCTGCACCTTGTGGCAATATGTCAAGATCCATTCCACCACTATAGATGATTTTCACATCCAACTGCCTCAAATAACAAACAACAACAAAATCAGTAATAAGAGTTTCATACAGGTGGATTTCACCAAAATGACATTAAAATATTTCAGTTGACATTCTGATATGCAAAATCATACAATCTCACCTTAGGTCTTAATTAAATTTTCTGTCTAACTGATGCACTATTCAACAAAAATAAGAGTGACAAATTAATCCCTCGAAAGAAGCTAACATTTAGGATCATTTTGATCACAGCTTAAGAAAGTTGTTTCAGCATTTGTGGGTAAAAAGTGATTCGAATTTTCTGGGAGGTAAATTTCGATCTTATTCAGGCAGCACATTTGCATGATAGATGCATGCACAAACATGATTCAGGAGTATGTGAAATATAATACATAGCAAAAGTTAATAGTTAATATTACCTTCCTTTCTTCCAAGCGCACTGAAAGGGCTCTAGTTATTTCCTGTGCCTTCTCCTTGGGGACATAGAAGCTAATTTTGTGTGGGCGTTGCTCAGTCTCAGACTGTATCACATCATATCAACAAGTAACTACTCCAAAATCAAATCCGCGTACAGAATTATCACAATGGCAACTGCAAGTGTAAGTAGCCAATTTAACCTGCAACTTGAGCTCAGAAAACTTTGCTGCCTCCTCTAGCACAATATTCCTATCCCATTTCTGGCTCAAAATCTCAGCCCAGCCTTCATCAGGTACCATGGCTTCACCAAAGGTTATCTCGGTGCCGACTGACATGATGGTGATGTCTGGTGTGAGTAAGGGCTTCTCCTTCCTCAACTCATGGTAGAGGGTCGGCGATCTCCCAGTGGAGAAAACCAGGAATGAGTCATGCTTGTATGTCGACTCCCACAAGGCATTGAATTTCAGGAGGGAGGTATTCTCTGGGTCGTGATGGTCGACTTGTCAGAGAAATAAGATATAACTTCTTGAAAGGTTTTATTAACATCTCACTGGTTAACATGGTGTCTAAGTGAATTTTCAAGTTCAAATCCCAGCAGGACTCTATGTTCATAAAAGATAATAATATCATTGCATGCATGGATAAGTAATTTAAGTGGTTACAAATGAGGGGCATTAAGAATTTAGGACTTCTAAAACATGAACTTTTAGCATTATTCACAAAGAACGCTCAACTTTAGGAACAAATATAATGTGAAAATATATTCTGAGAAATGTCAAAAAAATTTCCCCTACCCTAGAACCTTTGCTTGTTTCTGAGCTCCAACTAAACTAAAAGGGCAATCCAAGCATACACAGATATTCATTTCTAAAATCACACAATAAAGTTGTCATGCAATCAACTGAGTACATATGAAACTACGAAAGTGTGAAGGATAACTTATTCATCCTTTGGTTCACATAAAGACCTTTCAATGTTGTTATACTTACTAATAAAATGAATCTGATGCAAGTTGCAAAACAAGAGAAGTTTGTCTTAATAATATAGACTGTATGGTCACTTTTTCCAATTAGTTTACCAGTATCAGTATGGTCATCATAGTTTATGGTTTCAGCTGGTACAATTCCAAACAACTGCAGATCAAACAATAAATAAACAACACAATTTCCAAAAAATGTGAAATTGAAGCACACCATGGTATTATCAAGGTCTGAGACAATCATAAGACGAGCAGTGCCATCTAGCTTATCCATCTTTACCCTTGTGAAGGAACATAAAGAGTTAGAATTGTGTTCCAAAGAAAATAATATTTTAGACATGGAAGCAGTGTGTTGATATACAGGAAAATGCAACATCAATATTTATTATAATGGAAATACCTCATATCAATGGGATTTTAGTTAAGAACATTAATCCAAACCAAGCTGATAAAAATTCTTATTTTCTCAAAAGTGCTACAACAGTGACATCATTGTTCAAATTCAGTTAAGTATCATCTAGTTTAATATCAACTAATAAACAATTTTAACAGCCTGTATTCCTTTGGTACCCTTTCTATTGGTTCTCAGGTCAATTAATACTCAACAGCACAACAGAAAGTAAATTGAGGCTTAACCATACAATTACAATAATTTGGAAGTAAATTGAGGCTCAAAACCATTATTTAGGGTAAGTAGGGTAAAATTGAGGTCTAATTGATGCATCAGAGATCAAACAAAACTACTTTCTATGTCAATTGTTCTTATTTTTATTATAAGATTGTCGAAAGAAAGTAGAATAGCTCAAATTCAGTTCATAACTAAAAGGGTCGGGTAAGAGACCAGTTATGTGGCCGACGAGTAATTTAGCACCAGATCGTTTGCGATGAATGTCATGCATTGATCTGTGTAGAGAGTTATATATTTAATCAAGTGTCTACGACTATTACTTGGAGAACATATAATTACCTCCGATATAAATTAAATTCTCTGTTCAAATATTCAGGATAGATCATAATTTTGTCTATTTGTTTACTTTCATCGTACAAAAATTATGCAGAATAACATGATAAGTTAAGTCAATTACAATTTTAGCGTTCAAACTTCAACTCTAATGAAAAACATAATTTACTCATTACAATATAAATTCAATTTACAAAAGGAATTGACAAACTGTACCCCAACTATTGTACTTCGTCGGAGTACTCCAACTAATTTTCTAAAAATAAAAAGTCAAACAGTCAAAGCACTTCTAAAAGAGAAAAGTCAAACAGTCAAAGCGAAAAAATGGAAAGTTGGATTGCGCGCATTATTTTGAACGTTTTCGCCCTACACACTATTAAGAATGCTTTCTATAGAATGCGTGGGTGCAAACTAAACTAAACATGTGTTCAGACTAAATAAAAATTGTGTTGAGACTAGTTTTTCAAGTATGTTTTTGCACAAAAATATGAAACATTTACTAAAAAAACAGGTGTTGAGACTAAATAAAATAGGTGTTCATACTAATTGTTTTAAGTTTGTTTTGCACAAAATGAGGCACAAATTAAACAAAACATGTGTTGATACTAAATAAAATAGGTTTTCAGACTAAATAAAACATGTGTTCAAATTAATTGAAAGATATGTTCATACTAAATGTTTCAAGTCTTTTTTTGCATTGTTTCATGTATGTTTTGCACAGAATTCATGTGGTGCAGACTAAATAAAACAAGTGTTCAAACTAAATATAACATGTTTTCATACTAGCTGTTTCAAATATGTATTTGCAATGTTTGAAGCATTTTTTTAGAGAAAATTTGAACAAAAAAGATGGAGAAAAACAAAAAAAATGTGATTTGCATGCTTTAGAAGCATTTTATGGGGTCAAAACAGCTTTGTTATGGGATGAAACCCCAGTAAAGTGTGTGCTTCGTGTTGTGCTGTTTTTGAAAAGTGCTCATACGCACAAATTGGAGTTACGAGTCAAAAGTTATGTTCATTCGAAGATCAAACGTTATTTTGTGCTAATACTTACTAAGATATGGTTATACAAGTTAAGACTAAATACAATACGCATTCAGACTAAAGATAACATATGTTCAGACTAAATGCAACAAATGTTCAGACTAAATACAGCAAGTGTTCAGACTAAATAAAATAGGTGTTCAAACTAAATAAAACATGTGTTTAGACTAAATAAAATATGTGTCCATACTAGTTATTTCAGATCTGTTTTTGCAATGTTTGAAGTCTGTTTTGCACAAAAATGAGGCACAAACTAAATAAAAAAGATGTTCAGACTAAATTGATGTTGATACTAATTTCTCAAGTGGTGATACTATCACATTTGATGTTGATACCAATTCCTTTGTTGTTGATATCGATGTCTCAAGTGGTGATACTTCCAGATTTTATTGTTGATACTAATTTTTTTGGTGTTGATGTCGCTGCCTCAAGTGCTGATACTATCACATTTGGTGTTGATACTAATACATTTTCTGTTGATATCGCTGCCTCAAATGGTGATACTAGCAACTCTGGTGTTGATATTAATTTCTTTTCTCTTGTTATTAATGCTAATTCTGGGTCCCACATGTAAGATTTAATATGACACAATCTTTCGACCTATTTTATTTTATTTTGAATATACTTGGATCTTATGAGTTAGAGACTTGATTCTTATCACTCAGAATCACGTACGCCTAGCGTAGATCTGAAATTCAAAAATGAAAATTTGTTTGTCTTATGCGAGATACGAATATGAAATACAAGATTCTGAATACTGAAATAATTTCTCTTTACAAAATTGATAGGAATGAATTAATAAGTTCAATAAAGAAGTTCGGAAATTTTGAAACATTGAAATATTCGTCAAGCCTTTACTATTATGAGTATTAATCCAAATATGTTTGGTAAGCATACTTTTACTAATAAATTTAGTTTATTTTGGGACCACTTGACAAAACTTTAAAATGATTAGAAGCAATATCTTGTTTCATATTTTATCAAGATCCTCACTTGAATTTGATCCGTATGCTCGACATTCATTCTCTTCTATTGCATAACTTCGAAGCGTCAGTGGTTGCAAAGTCTTCTAAGAGAATAAGCATTTCATTTTCGGTTCCCTTAGTCAATTATACTACAACACTTCTGTAGAATTCGACAGAGAGGTTCTGCAAAGTTCTCTCTTTATCTTTCTTTTTTGTCTTTTGTCTTTTCTATTTTTCTGTGAAGAGAGTAGGTTTTTTCTTTTTTTTTTCTGCTATGTGAGAGAGAGATCTTATGCTTATTTATTTGGGATCAAGTGCCCTTTAGTAGGGATGTCAATCTTACAAATCAGTCCATCAATAAAATGAAAATTATCAAACTTTCATTTTCGGCACATTTAAGGGTCCACTCTTGTAACACTTTATATCCATATTAATTGTACCTTATTGATCACTTGTTATGGATATATTATGACATATAATAAATATATAATTGTATAACACATTATGTCCAAAATTCGTATGGCATGTATCCCGTCCCATATAGTCCATTAAATTATTTAATCCAACAATCTTTCACTTAGACTATGTGTGTAACCTTTTAATTATATATTAACAAGCGCTTTCATGATTGTCACTTCAAGTGTTAAATAATTGTGTTCATCAGTTATATCAACAAAAGACTTAAGCAGCATTCATCACATTTATGAATAACTAAGCCGACATAAATCATGATGCAAATACAACTGATTGACATTAATCATGAAATGGATGTGCATTATGAAAATCACACGAAACATGATCTACGTATCTATTTCCAACTCGGTCTCCACTTTTTGAGATCAAATGAACCCATAATAAAACCAAAACTTATTAATATTCATGCACAATATACCTTTATAACCTTTAAATTTAGCTTTAGAGTGCATCATATAATACAATCGAATGTCTATAAACACATAAAATATGTAAACAATCTTTTAGGCACTATAATAAACTTATCAGACTCCCACTAAAACTGAACATTATCGCTGAAACTGTACCCATATGAGCTCACGTAACCTTTTGGGTATCAAACCTTTAGTTAGCGATTCAGCTATAATGAAATATGTACCTTTGTGCTCTATACTGATTAGATCATCCTGAATTCTTTCTTTAACAACCAGGAACTTAATGCAAATACGCTTTGATATTGTCAAGCTCATGTTGTTGCTTGAATATAACACTGCAGAATTATTGTAACAATAAATTCTTTTGTGATGACTATATAGTCTTCACTCACCACAACATTGTGAAAAAATTACGAAAACATATTATCTGATTTGATATCTAAAAACATGCAATAAATTCTATTTTTCATGGTGGAAAATGTAACCAATTACTGCTTTGCAATTTTCCATGAAATCATATTTTTCGGTCAACAAAATGCAACCGACAATGGACTTCATGCTACTTTAGATATCTCACAAAATCGAAGTCAGTATATCTTATGATCTCAAGCCTGTTAGACATTTGATATCCGCATATGCGATACTTTTTTCTTTGTAAATACTATAGTACTTATTTGGCTGATCTTTAATAATTCAATCAAGAATTACTTAGTACTTTCTTAACATTCTAGTGATGTACAAAGAATGCATATACTCTTACTTTATCCATAATACTCCTAACTATAAAAGCATAAGAAATATTTTGCATTTCTGATTTCTCAAGTTCTATCCTTAAATACTAACTGAGACTAAACTTGTCTCCTTTTTTATTGGAGTGCATTTTGGTTTGCAATCTTCTATGTAATATCGTTTTATAACTTTACTGATATATATATATATAGAGAGCAAGGATATGATAATATGCATAGTGCATCCCCTTCCGTACTATGCGGCTATGCATGCTTAATTTTCTCAATGAATTGAGATTTAAGTTGCTCTATAAATTCTTTTTATCAAAAACTTGTAGAATATAAAATTCCGTGATTTGTAGAGCTTTCTGCTATTTTTTAAAACAGCCTAGAATTGGCAATTTTATAATATTAAATTTGGACTGTTTTTAAAAAATAATAAGAAAGCTTTAAAAATCATGAAATTTGATTTCATATAACATTTTGTTACGAAGAATTTATTGAGCAACTTAAATCTCAATTTATTAGACAAGTTAATAGCTGCATATACGAAAGGGTGTACTATGCATATATATAAAATATATATGTATATATATATATATTGAAAGGTACAAGATATCTTAAGAATAGTCTCGGTGTATCTTTAATCCTAACACATAGGACTATTTATCAAGATTTTTTCATCTCAACAAATTGTATAGAAATTTCTTGATTTCACATAACATGTTTATATCAATTGTGGCAAGCAATATTGCATTAATACACAAAACCAAAAATATAACTTTACTCCCACTTAGCTTGTGATATATATATATATATATATATATATATATATATAGAGAGAGAGA
Organism: Eleocharis quinqueflora; assembly: GCA_964058865.1. NCBI lineage: Eukaryota > Viridiplantae > Streptophyta > Magnoliopsida > Poales > Cyperaceae > Eleocharis > Eleocharis quinqueflora. Next base: position 39,584 of record CAXKVX010003982.1, read on the forward strand.
GAGAGAGAGAGCATGGCTAAAATAATATGCATAGTACACCACATAACGTACTATGCGCCCATTTGTATTTAATTTGGTCATTAAATTGATATTTAAGTTGCTCAATAAATTCTTCATATCAAAATCTTGTAGGAAATAAAATTTCGTGATTTTTAGAGCTTTCTTGCTATTTTTTAAATATTTTTAAAAACAGCCCAGAAATAGCACTTTTGTAGTATTAAATCTGGACTGTTTTTAAAAAATATTTAAAAAATATCTAGAAAGCTCTAAAAATCATGAAATTTGATTTCCTACAATATTTTCATATGAAGAATTTATTGAGCAACTTAAATCTCAATTTAATGACCTATATCTATATTCATAGTACAAAATGTGGTGTACTATGCATATTATTTTAGTCATGCTCATATATATATATATATATATATAAATATAGAATTGTGTTACGGTGCAGCGTGATGCAAACTTAATTGTGCAGCGCATTTTTTAAACCGTTCGATCTATTTTTATGATTTGCGCTGATCGATCTTCGGACGAGCGAAGAA
>CAXKVX010003983.1:0-25779 GCA_964058865.1 Eleocharis quinqueflora
TGTCAAGTTAGTAATATAATGGACTTGGTGTATCTGTTTTGTCATTGGCTGCAGGAAAAAAATATATTGAATGGTGACAAGTTAAAAAACAGGAAGAAATGAGCCGACCAAGCACACGTAACAAGACCAAGAAGCATCAGCGGCCTGACGACTCTGAGAAATCTTTATCTGAAATTCTAAGGTTTTATATATTTTTCTTCCTTAGTGCTTTTGCAACTGAAGTAAGAAAGAAATGGGGATTACAGAGGGACCTAAAGACACCAATATTACATGCAATTGATATCTGGCTTTGCATTTAAATTGGATGAGAAATCTCATTTGGTGCTGCATGTGGAGATGGTTGCTGGGTTGTGTGGAGTTGAGGACCTGATAGAACTTTTTATGTCTCTTGATGGTGTTTTTCACGTGAATAGGCTTCCTTCTGTGTGTTAAAAAATGTAGCTGCTTTTGCCTGATGTTAGGTTTTCCAAGTCCTGTTTAAAAAACTTCATTAACAATGTCTTTCCCTTTTTTTTATATATTATTCCACTATTCAGAATCTTGTGATTTTGGATTTTAGATATTATTTTGTAAGCTTTGGGATGTTTGTGGTTGTAATTTGATATTCTAAAATCATTCAAGTTTTGGAAGGAACAATTAACATCTAGATAGAAATTAATTATTACCATTTTCTCTTTTGTGCCTTGCTTGTGCCTGTATGTCATTACCTGCACTATTAATTTATCTACTAATTTAAACAGTGAAACAGGCTCAAGGTTTAAATGAACTTCTCAAATTTACAAGGTCACATATTTCAAAGGTTTTTTTTGGCATAGTTACCATGCTGCAAGAGAAATATCACTTGTATGGTTTACCCCACTAAACAAGGATTAGTAGACCACATATCCAATGTTCCTGTGCCTTCCCCATTATATCATCAGATCTCAAAGCACTTTCCTTCCCATTGAAACAAAGACAATAAAGGGGTGTTTAAAGCAATTAGGAAAGGGAATGGCGTATGCAGTGCCTCCCATGTTTTACAGGGGCAGAAAAGATACTTCTAATTTTGGATGATATTTGAGGTCTCTTAGGGACATGCATAAACCTGTTCTAATTATTAAAACCATTTAATAAACTTCCTTGCATTTTTTCTTAACAGGAGAATCCATTCGACAGGTGAGATCAGTAAACCTGACGTCAACCAGTTATACTCAGTCTGGAAACCAGTGTGTCAAGGATGCCGTGTGAACTCAAAAGACAACCCTAATTGCTTCTGTGCTCTAATCCCCCCATTGAACGGTCACAGAAAATCAGGTCTATGGCAAAAGAACCAAGACCTTCTCGCCCTAGGCCCTGACCCATGCAAGGACCTCAGGTCTTCATTGGACACTCCGGCTGGTCTGACTAACCTTGGCGCGACCTGTTATGCCAATAGCATACTCCAGTGCCTCTACATGAACACCTCCTTTCGGGAGGGCATTTTTTCACTTGAACCAGAAACACTGAGTCAGGTTCCCGTTTTGGGACAGCTGGCAAGGCTATTTGCACAGTTGCACTCAAGCAAGATGGGGTTTATTGATTCAGCACCTTTTATTAAGACCTTGGAACTGGATAATGGGGTCCAACAGGATAGTCATGAATTTTTGACTTTGTTCCTTTCTCTACTCGAGAGGTCCCTTCGCCATTCTAAGATTCCTTCAGCTCAGACTATTGTCCAGGATTTGTTTCGAGGCAGTGTTTCACATGTAACAAGGTACAACTTTCAATAATGTTCTTGAATGTTAGTATTTGTGGAAATGCTACTTATTTATCTCAAAAAAGTAATTGTATTTATGTTGAGATGAATGTATGTGGTCAAAGAATTTTCTTAGATTTATTTGTGCCTCATGTATGTGTACATGAGTCAAGAATTTCTGACATTGATTCCTGCATCATGAAGTGAAGAATGGGGAACGACAAAGGATGAAGATCTCCTTAGTAAATTTTATATGACATGAGCATATTAGAAAGAGCATAACATGTGCATATTGGTATTTTACTGTATGTTTAGGACAACTATGATAGATATTTAACATAGCATATTTAAAGATTGTATTTTCCGGATAAGTGATTGATCAGTTGCAGTTATATTTTCTTCATTTGCATATTTATGATTTCTTATAGACATTTTGTTCTACAGGTGTTCGAACTGTGGAAAAGATTCGGAGGCATCATCTAAAATGGAAGATTTCTATGAGCTTGAGCTGAACATAAAGGACTTGAAAACCTTAGACGAGAGCTTAGACCAATATTTAAGCATAGAAGATCTGCAAGGAGAAAATCAATATTACTGTGAATCCTGTCATGCCCGGGTTGATGCGACCCGTTCCATCAAACTTCGTTCTTTGCCAACTGTCCTAAATCTCCAACTGAAGCGATACGTGTTTCTTCCAAAGGTAGTTTCTTTTGCAATTTTACACATACCATCTTTTTATTCCCGGTGATGAAAAGCAACTCTTACTATTGACTATTTTGGCTCCATTGATATTTGTTCCCAGATGAAGTCAACATCTATTTTCCAGTGGCATCCCTAACAGCAACACAAGTATTTTAGGGTCATTCTAATTTCATGGTTTTCCTTTTCTTTTCTTGTAGACAACGACCAAGAAGAAAATAACATCATCATTTGGTTTCCCAAAAGGACTTGACATGACAAAGCGGCTAACTGTATCTGGATCTTCTCCGCTGAGTGCAACATCCCCTTTGACATATGAGCTGTCTGCAATACTCATCCACAAAGGATCAACAGTAAATTCAGGCCATTATGTGGCCCATATAAAGGATGAGTTGACTGGCCAATGGTGGGAGTTTGATGACGAGGATGTCTCAATACTTGGATCCCACCCATTTGGAGAAAAAGAAAATAGCGGTTATGATAAGAACAAGAAAAACACTAAATCAGAGGCTAACCCTCCTTTGAGTAACGGGAAGAGCCATGCTGAAGAAAGTGGTACTAAAGCTGAGATGTTCTCTTCTACTGATGCATATATGCTCATGTATAAACTTAGTGAAAGTGGTAGTACTGGTTCCAGTGTTTCTGCTACTGGGAAACCAAGCTTTTCTCTTCCCTACCATTTCATTGAGGAGATTGAGAGATTGAACGAGTCATACCAGAAGGGGTGCGAAGAGTACAAGAGAGCAAAGGATGAAAAGCTAGCATTTGTGACTGAGAGACGTGAGGAGGTCAGGTCAGTACTGTCAGAGGCACCGGTTGTTGCTGGTGATGATATGTACTTTTGGATTTCTGCTGAGTGGCTTCGTCAGTGGGCTGATAATGTGAACCCTCCGTAAGTCTCTTCTTCTCCTCCTTTTCTGTGTCATGTTTTCATGTGCTTCCTGTAGGGTTTGATATAGGAGCATTGATGCGTTGGATTGTTGGGCATTTTCTCATTCAAAATGAATCAAGCTGGCAACAGTAACTAATAGCCAGTGAAAATTCTGACCTGCCCATGAGCCATAGCTGTTGGGTCTGATTTATCTTTTTGGAATCTTGAATTGGTGCAATCACTCATTCCCTTGAGTTCCAGGCATAAAAAAATCCCCTTCAGTACTCGGCTTTGGTTTAGCTGATATTTTGGTACTGTCAAGTAGTCAAATTGAAGTCATTTGATGCATAGTGGATTTTATTGTTCTAGAATCTAGACATATTTTTATATTTCTTAATGAGATAAATTGATAGCTGAAATGTAAGGGAGTGTAGCATTTTATTTTTATCTTTTTGGCCACAAATGTAAAAAACTGCAACGAGGCATCCAATGAATCAGTTTGAACCCAATGTGGCATGTCAGACATAAAAGTTTCTGACCTTGATCTGATCCATCTCATTGGTTCGGCCTTAATTGAGTACGAGTTAACAATTAATTGATCATCATGGAATCAAGCTTTGAAACTGATCATGCGCATGGAATCCATCTCATGTGATTTTTTTGCTTGGGTTTGTGTAGAGATCTTGACAATAGCCTGATACAATGTGCGCATGGGAAAGTGCCTGTCTCAAAAGTTAACTCTGCAAAGTGCATTTCAGCTATGGCATGGCAGTTATTGCATTCTAAGGTATGTGCTTGTATACTTTTTTGAACCTACTGTACTGTATACCGGCCTCTCATCAGTTTCCTATGAAACAACTGTTATCATGTATACCTGCAAAACTGGAATATCCTGTGCAGCTTTCTTGAGAATATCACTTACGGGTCTTCTTTCCTAATTTATTTAAGGACTTCGGAATTGTGCTTCTTTTCTTTCTCATTTAGATTGAGGTGGATAATGAGGATTGTAGGGGGGATATTTTGTGCTTGCAAAATTTTCAGGTAAATGGGGAATGAAATTGTGAGTATGAGTACGATATATTCATTTTTTTAGAGATATTCGTGAAATTCCCTATGCTTCTTAGGAGTATGTACTATATTTATTCTTTTGCTGGGCTGTGAAATTGCACCTATCATATGACATGCCAAGTAAAATATTCTTCTTCATATTTAATGCTTGTTGTTGTTATGCTTGTTTTTTTTTGTAGTATGGAGGGGGCCCTGCGTTAAGTAATGAGGATTATTGTGTGGAGTGCCTGAAGGAGGGTGCTCACAGTGCAGTGTCAGCAGATGTGTACCGTGACAAGAAGGCTTCGCTAAAGCAGCTGGCAGAGGATGCGTTAGCAGGAAAATTCCCTGATTCCCCTTCCTACTTTGTTTCCAGGACTTGGTAAGTCTAATCTTCTCTCTTTTGGCCTATCCTTATATCTTACTCTCACTCTTGGTGACTTCTCTATTCTAAAAGAACTTGGGTTTTGAGACTAGTTTCTATCATTTAAATTAACCTACTTAGGCTGGTGCACTGGTTGAGGAGAAAAAACACCGAGAAGCCGTCTGAAAATGAACTTGGCCCCACATTATCCCTTGCATGCCCCCATGGCAGCCTTCTACCTGAGGTGGCTTCTGGCGCAAAACGGGCTTCAGTACCCGAAGACTTATGGCTGTTTCTATATGAGACTCATAATAGCAACAATGTAGACATGGATGACATATTGACCTTCCCGTCTGATACGCAGCCATGTGAAATCTGTACCCAGGAGCTGTCTGAGGTTGCATGCGTGGAAGACAACCTTCGGTAAAACTTCTGATCTTATGTTTGGGTAAATTCGTACCTTTTTATGTGACATTACCATTCTGGTAGTAGTCAGTGCTGTTGGGTTTTTTATGGTGTAATCAGGGTCCAGTTCCTCCTGTGTTGTTCTAAGTGGAAATGAAGATTGCGAGACTTGCTCTTTTTGCATTGTAATTTGCAGGGCAACCAAGCGGAAGCATAGGCAAAATCACGAGAAATTGATTTCAGGGAAAAGCCTTGCGCTTAACCCTGAGCAGAGTTACAACCTTGTCCCTTCTTCGTGGCTTGCTAAGTGGAGGTCTTTTGTCACTTGCACAGGGAAGAATATCTCTTCTTCGCCAGAACCTGATAGTCTTGAAGTTACCATTGACTCCCTTATGTGTGAGAAGGTACATTGTTTTTGTCTGCATGCTGATTTATTATTTCTCTGTCTAACTGATTTATTATTGATCTATTATTCCTCTGTCTAGCTGATTTATTATTCATGGGTAATTGGGAGATAGCATTGCCCTAGTTGGTTAGTTCTTTTCACAATTTGCAAGTTGGACTAAATCAAAGATCAATGAGTGAATTGCCTCAGACAAAGCTTTATTTGCTCAGCTATCTGAAAATAAAGACTCAAAAGTCGACTTCTGTAAACCAATTCCACTCAACTATCTGAATGAATTGATTAATTCTATCTGGATTGTAGCATTCAAAATTGATGGATAGGCCACTCGAACTGGTATACAAGCGCGGCATTATCACTCAGAAAAGCTCTTCGGTAAGTTCACCTTGTTTTATAGCAACACATCATATCTTCAATATCACTTGCTTCTTGATAATACACTTTAATTCTAATATTACAGAATGATGGATTAACAATAATATCAGAGGCAGATTGGATTTTATTTTGTGAAGAATGGAGCGTACCAGAGTCAAAGGGAATCTCTTGCCAGATAGTTTTTTCTAGCATTTCTCATGATAGTAGTAACAATGATAACAATGTTAAAGAAGAAAAAACATTGGTGGGGCCTTGCAAGGATGAAGGTAAATCTATCGAGGATATGGATAATACTGATGAACCCGACAATAACTTAGAAGTTCACAGACTGTGCATTAAGACCCAACCTGAGGTACACATTTCAGTCCTTCTCCTCCAATTGTTCAGCTGAATACATTGTGATTATTAGAGCATTGGGAAATAAAATTTCAGTATTATCTTCTGTAGCATTCTGATCCGATTAACTAAACTTACCTTTTGACTAGGTTAGTCTTTTGATGATGCATCTATTAAGCAGTTGTTATCTTTTTTGCTAGGATTTAAAATTGTATATATAAAAATGTAGAAACCAGAATAATTGTCAGAGTAACAGATTCTGCATTATCTTGATTGTACTTTTTGGTAGGTATGTGAGGTCTGTATTGGCGAAAGAGAGAGCCATGCATTGATGAAAAAGCTGATTTATACTAATGAAAACGTAAAGGTTGTTTTGGTGCGTGGTAAGGAGGCACCAAAATCAATTCGTGACGGTTCTGCTTCATTTGATCCTGAGCGGCGCACCTCAAAGCGTTCCCGCAAGGACAGTCATGACAGTATTAGCCTCACCGTGTCAGGCACCACCTCTGTCCACCAGCTCAAGATGATGATCTGGGAGGCTTTTGGGGTACGACTTCCATACATAATATGAATTGTTGATTGATTTTTTCTTTTTGAAAGACGGCCACGATTTGTATTTGCTAAACCAATTTTAAATGGAGAAAGTAGTAATCGAATTGTGTCGTTTTGTTTCTCAAATAGAGGTGATTCTGTTCAAGCTTTTTGGAGAAGTATGGTAAAATAAAAGGAAAAAACAATCAATGTGAATTGCATTCTGAAGAGAATAATTATGTGAGGTCTAAATGGGTTCAAGATATATTGTTTATTTCCGCAAAAACCATCTTTTTTATTCTTTTCTTAAACACCCTGTTTTTTTTATCATTTTAGCTATGGGTGTTTCTTTTTCTTTAAATGTCCAGATATTATAGGTGCTTCTTTAAATGTTATGCTTGATGTTCTTAGAAAAGTATGTTTTGTGAAGTGAAAGCGAATACTTGTAGGTGCATTGGAAGCTCCTTTTTGGAATACATATAAAGTGAAAGTAAAAATTATATAGGTTGTGAAGGAAAACCAGAAGTTGCACAAGGGGGATGTGGAGATAGAAGGGGACATGGCAACCCTAGCTGACAAAAATATATTTCCTGGAGATGTGCTTTGGGTTAAGGATTCTGAGATGCATGAAAACCGTGATATTGCAGGTGCATTACTAGTATTTTCTTGTTGACTTATCTGCCTTGGATCTCTTCTCCTTTCTTGGACCACTGCAGTTGCATTTGTTTGTATTTATATTTCTTTTTGCAAGTAAGGCCTTATATTTTGTAAAAACTTTTATCCAACTTCAACACATTTTACAGACAGATCATTTTCATATTTTCTACTAGCAATCATCGAATTGTTCAGTGCCATGGTCTTGGCTCCTACTAAGCATCCTCTCTTTCTTGTCTCGTGACCACAAATTGAATTCAGACGAACCAAACTGAATTTAGATCTAGGGGTCCAGACTTATAATATTAATTAGTGTTGTGGTGTTATTGAAAATGCCTAAAAAGATGGTTGATTACTGTTTCCCAGTGTATATAAATTTGTAGTTTGGTGTGTGTTGTTGGGGGGGGGTGGGGGAATTTGCAAACCTTTTATTTAGCTTTACATCTTTTTTGAGCAGATGAAATTGCTGATGAGAAGTCGGGCCAACAAGAAGAGGAGGGATTCCGTGGAACTTTGCTGACCTCGGGTAATGTTACCATGACAAATAGCGATGCCTCTCAATTCTGAAAGGCAATGCTCTTTTGTGTTTTGCTTTTGCTACTGAAATGACCAGGGATATTTAATATGAGGTATGGTGCAGTTTCTTTAGTTTATCCTCGTATAAGATTTCTACTCTACTGAGAACCAACCAGGCTAGGCCAATTGGCTCGTTTGGACGCCAAAAAAAGTGAATAGAGGCATAGAAATCCATCCAAATATATATGGTATAATAGCTTTTCAGACCTAAATCTAGATTTCTACTCCACTGATAACCAACCGACGTTTAATGGCTCATTTGGACGCCAATAAAAGTGAATAGAGGCCTAACAATTCTTGATTTAGGTCCTAATAATTCTGTTTTTCCCTGATAACTAAAACTTGGTTCATTCTTCTTTTTTTATTTTTTTGGTATTAAACATCGGTTCATTATCTTTTGTTGCAGTGCTATCCTGCTGATGGAGAAAACTATTACCCAGGCTTCGCATTTTCTGTCTGTGCCTTCTGTGTTCTGCATGAAAACTTTGACGATGCCCGTTGGTTTTGGCTGGTTGTTGTAATTAGTAGCCTATGAAGAATGTGTAATCAATTGTTTGTTCTACGGGGAGAAGATCTATAGAGGGTGGATATTCCTTTTTGTTGCAACTGCAAAGAAAGACGCTCAGTATGTTCTTCCCCATTTTTGTAGCTATGTACTGCCACTATCAGATCGGTGTATATCTTGGTTTTCGAGTGGCCCACGGTGGTTGTTACCCTGAGATTTGTCAGTCGCGGTACTAACATATTAGTTTCTTGTTAAGAGTAAATTACACATGATTCTTAAGTATCACTATTTTATCATTTTGATCCTCGTTCAAAAATATAAATTTGGTCCTTACATTGTTATTATTTTGGTCACTAATAAGTTGAAGGTAATGTTAACCTTTCAACTATTATTAGTGTATCATTTTGGTTAATTTTTTTTATTTTTACTAAATCGGTCCTACATTCAATAATTAATAAAAATGATTTATTATCAAATATATACCATTATTTTTTAGCAACATAAGTTATGATAACTTTAATTATCATAAATCAATTAATATAATATATTTTTTACAGTATCAAAAAATATGTCATGACATGGATGTAATTATGCATTTTTGTTTCAGTTTTGTGACTGGTGATAATGATAGGATCAATTGGTTACAAATAAGAAAATTTAGGGATCAAAACAATAAGAAAGCGATAATTCAAGAATCAAATTATACTCCTAAAATTAATAGACCAAAATAATATAGTAGTAATACTTTTAAGGGTCATTCAAGTAATTTATTGGCATTTTGTTTCTTTCGACAACATGGCTTCGGTATGAATAAACTTTTTATGAGTGATATGTTGGCAGACTTCAGTGCAGGTTGTCATATACAAGTAAGACAGCTTTCTGTGTACCTGATATCATATAATGGCAAATAATCAGGGTCAGGACTGAACTGCTTGCCTTTGCTTTGTTGAAGAGTGGAAACAACAGTCGAATGTTTATGTAATTCCTGCTATATTTGATGTCTTATGAAAATGGAAGGTTTCTGGAATAAAATTTCAACTGATGAACTGTACTGAAGACAGCCAACTCTGTGCCTCTGTGGTACTCAAATTTTAATAATGTTGTAGTTAATATTGGCCAGTTGTATACTCCTATTACTTCCGAGTTCAAAAAAGAAAAGAAAAAAAAACCAGCACAGCGAAAAGGTTTCGACTGAATCGAGTCATCGATCATTCAAGCAGCACACACTATTCGTCGTGAGAACACTACAAAAAGAGTTCATTTCATCGATCAATCTATCATCAACCGACCCAGTCTATCTCTTCACAGGTACCCGTTGCGCCTATAGCTACACAGTTCGTTTCATCTGTAAGGAAGGTCCCTCGAACCGCTTTGCCTTCATCGACACTCTTGCTTCTTTCCAGTCCAAGCATTGCCTCATTTTCTCCGACACAAACTTACCTTGAAGCGACGATGTCCGGTACCCATAAAAATGGAGATGTTCTGAAACGACGCTTCGATACATCCAGGCAAAAAGAGGCTCTTCATCCCTCAGCACAATCACAATCACATTCCAAAAACCCTAACTCCATTAAACTGCGAGATAATCTTTCTTTTCTTTGAAGAGAGAGAGAGCAAGGTCGGAGAGTGTGTTACCGGTGTGCTGAATCCTGTCATCAAGCACATCAGTGAATAAATTCACAAGTTTGCTTCTTGTGTAGTTACTTGGGTTACACATCCTCGTCTCCTCCAACCGTGAATGGTACTCCACGTGAGACTTGAAGTATTCTGATAATAATCACTCATAAATTAAGTACTCGAACATGAAGCACTTAGATTGATACTCTATGTTTCTTCGTTGTGTTTTAGTGAATGGTAACAACACTTAAATGAAGTACTCGGAGAAAAAACTCTTCTCGTAGTAAGATATGATGCTTTTTCGAGATCTCTTGAAAGGATATCACTCATAAATGAAGTACTCTGATCATAAACACTTATCATAGTAGAATATGATACTTTGTGGTGTTCTCTTTAATGGTTACAATCCATAAATGAAGTACTCAGATAAGAAACACTTCTCGCAGTAGGATAAGATGCTTTGTGATGTTTTCTTTAATGGTTGACACCCATAAATGAAAACCTCTGATCAAAATCACTCATAAACAAAGTACTCGGACGTGAAGCACTAAGAATGGCACTATATGCTTCTTCGTTGTGTTTTAGTGAATGGTTACAACACTTAAATAAAGTATTCGGAGAAAAAACTCTTCTCGTAGTAAGATATAATGCTTTGTGAAGTTTTCTTGAAAGGTTACCACTCATAAATGAAGTATTCTGATCAGAAACACTTCTCATAGTAGGATATGATGCCTCGTGGTGTTTTCTTTATGGTTACAATCCATAAATGAAGTACTCAGATAATAAACACTTCTCGCAGTAGGATAATATGCTTTGTGATGTTTTCTTTAATGGTTACCACCCATAAATGAAGTACTCTGATCAGAATCACTCATAATTAAGTACTAGGACATGACCCACTTAGAGTGTTACTTTATGCTTCTTCGTTGTGTTATAGTGAATGGTTACAACACTTAAATGAAATACTCGAAGAAGAAACTCTTCTCGTCGTAAGATACGATTCTTTGTAGAGTTTTCTTAAAAGGTTACCACTCATAAATGAAGTATTCTGACCAGAAACACTTCTCATAGTAGGATATGATGTTTTGTGGTGTTTTCTCTAATGGTTATCACCCATAAATGAAGTACTCAGATAAGAAACACTTCTTGAAGTAGGATAAGATGATTTGTGATGTTTTCTGTAATGGTTGACACCCATAAATGAAGTACTTTGATCAAAATCACTCATAAACTAAGTACTCGAACGTGAAGCACTTAGAATGATACTCTATGCTTCTTCGTTGTGTTTTAGTGAATGGTTACAACACTTAAATAAAATACTTGGAGAAGAAACTCTTCTCGTAGTAGATATGATGATTTGTGGAGTTTTCTTGAAATGTTACCACTCATAAATGAAGTACTCTGATCAGAAACACTTCTCATAGTAGGATATGATGCCTTGTGGTGTTTTCTTGAATGGTCACCACTCAAAAATGAAGTACTTAGATAAGAAACACTTATCGCAGTAGGGTAAGATGCTTTGTGATGTTTTCTTCAATAGTTACCATCCATAAATGAAGTACTCAGATCGGAATCTCGCATAAACTAAGTACTCGGACATGAAGCACTTAGAGTGGTACTTTATTCTTCTTCGTTGTGTTTTAGTGAATGGTTACAACACTTAAATGAAATACTCGGAGAAAAAAGTCTTCTCGTAGTAAGATACGATGCTTTGTGGAGTTCTCTTTAATGTTACCACTCATAAATGAAGTACTTAGATAAGAAATACTTCTCGCAGTAGGGTAAGATACTTTGTGATGTTTTCTTTAGTGATTACCACCCATAAATGAAGTACTTTGATCAGAATCACTCATAAATTAAATACTCGTAAATGAAGCACATAGAGTGGTACTCTATGCTTCTTCGTAGCGTTTTAGTGAATGGTTACCACAATTAAATGAAGTACTCAGATAAGAAACTCTTCTCGTAGTAAGATATAATACTTTGTGGAGTTTTCTATAAAGGTTACCACTCGTAAATATACTTCTTTAATGGTTACCACCCATAAATGAAGTACTCTGATCAGAATCACTCATAAATTAAGACCCAGACATGACGCACTTAGAGTGGCACTCTATGCTTCTTCGTTGTGTTTTAGTGAATGGTTACAACACTTAAATGAAGTACTCAGAGAAAAAACTTTTCTCATAGTAAGATACGATGTTTTGTCGAGTTTTCTTGAAATGTTACCACTCATAAATGAAGTATTCTGATCAGAAATAGTTCTCATAGTAGGATATGATACTTTGTGGTGTTTTCATTAATGGTTACCACCCATAAATGAAATACTCAGATAAGAAACACTTCTCGCAGTAGGATAAGATACTTTGTGATTTTTTTTTAATGGTTAACACCCATAAAAAAAGTAATCTGATCAGAATAACTCATAAATTAAGTACTCGGACATGAAGATCTTAGCGTGGTACTCTATGCTTCTTCGTTGTGTTTTAGTGAATGGTTACAACACTTAAATGAAGTATTCGGAGAAAAAACTCTTCTCGTAGTAAGATTTGATGCTTTGTAGAGTTTTCTTGAAAGGATACCACTCATAAATGAAGTATTCTGATTAGAAACACTTCTCATAGTAGGATATGATGCTTTGTGGTGTATTCTTTAATGGTTTTCACCCATAAATGAAGTACTCAGATAAGAAACACTTCTCGCAGTAGGGTAAGGTGCTTTGTGATGTTATCTTTAATGGTAACCACCCATAAATGAAGTACTCTGATCAGAATCACTTATAAATTAAGTACTCGTGCATGAAGCACTTAGAGTGTTACTCTATGCTTCTTCATTGTGTTTTAGTGAATGGTTACAACACTTAAATGGAGTACTCGAAGAAAAAACTCTTCTCGTAGTAAGATACGATGCTTTGTCGAGTTTTCTTGAAAGGTAACCACTCATAAATGAAATATTCTGACCAGAAACACTTCTCATAGTAGGATATGAAGCTTTGTGGTGTTTTCTTTAATGGTTACCACCCATAAATGAAGTACTCAGATAAGAAACACTTCTCGCAGTATGTTTAGATGTTTTGTGATGTTTTCTTTAATGGTTGACACCCTTAAATAAAGTACTCCGATCAGAATCACTCATAAACTAAGTACTCGAACGTGAAGCACTTATAATGGTACTCTGTGCTTTTTCGTTGTGTTTTAGTGAATGGTTACAACACTTAAATAAAGTATTCGGAGAAGAAACTCTTATTGTAGTAAGATATGATGCTTTGTGAATTTTTCTTGAAAGGTTACCACTCATAAATGTATTTTTTTTAATGGTTACCATCTAAAATGAAGTACTCTGATCAGAATCATAAATTCAGTACTCGAACACGACGCACTTATTGTGATACTCTATGCTTCTTCGTTGTGTTTTAGTGAATGGTTACAACACTTAAATGAAGTAATCAGAGAAGAAACTATTCTCGTAGTAAGGTACGATGCTTTGTCGAGTTTTCTTGAAAGGTTATCACTCATAAATGAAGTATTCTGATCAGAAACACTTCTTATAGTAGGATATGATGCTTTGTGGTGCATCTAGTAAAGGGGAACAATTGTAATTATTGAGTTAAGAAGAGTGAGTCTTTCTCCAAGTGAGAGGAATTTTCCTTGCCAACATTAAGTTTTTTTCTATCTTTTCATTGAGAATACTTCAGTCTATTTTGTTAATATTTTTCCAATGAAGAAGTACACCTTGATTTTGATTGGTAGAGGGACTTGATTGCAATAGTGGAATAATTTACAAGCTATAGTATTAGATGTTCATATAAATCTTCTTGTCAAAGATTCAATAATTTGAAGATCAAATGCTACTGATAATTTTTTGTACATGAAATGTATATATGGTTAGAGTTTGGTGGTTATCAAAATCATAGTTTTGATATTATATGGAAAAGTAAACTCCCCTAGAAGATCAAAAAATTTGTGTGGTTAGATAGAAGGAAAATAAATTTCACAAAAGTTTACTTGCAGAAAAAAAAAGCTGACAAGGTGACACAAAATGTATTTTTTGTGAGCAAGAAGAATGTATTAATCATCTTTTCATAGTTTGCCCATTTAATAAATGTATTTGAGAATGAATAGGTAGACATAATAACTTTGATTTTGATGTTACAGTCTTATAGATGTTAAAATTCCTCTTAATAATGCTTTATTAGTAGAACTAATTAGATGAGTTATTATCTGGACAATATTATTAGAAATAAATAAATTGTGTTTTACGAATAAAAAACTTATAAGTATAAGGAGTATAGCTACACATATAAGCAATATTCTTAGCTATTGATGTCAAAATAACAAAAATTCATCTTATCTCAAACTTCATATCATGCTAACTTAGAATGTGCAGAATCTACCAAGACATACTTTAAACACAAAAAGCCAGATGATAACAGTGGAGCAAATAACTTCATTGGAGGGCAGGATTATACTAGTGGAGCTCGTCTGGCCTAGAGCTGTGCACTAAAGCTTGTAAAACCATTATTTAAAAAAACATTTTCTTTATACTTCAAATGATGATTGTGATGATGATATGGTATTTTGATAACTTGTTGTAATAAGGTATTTTGATTTAGTAGATGTAATAGATTTTCTGTTGCTATTTACTGGGATGTAATAAACACAAGATGGCTTAGATCTAATACTTTAGATTTAGATAAATAGATAACTAGACTTCTAAGTACTCCAAACAATCCATTTCAATGAAACAGGCGAGATTTTACCATGCTTTTAGTAAAAAAAATGATAATAATAACAATAATAATATAATAAAAGTTGGTCAATCACAACCCAAAGAAAATATAAAATAGAATAATAGTAAAATAATAAAAGCACTGAGCCACACGCACAATAAAAAATGTCGAATACAGAAAACAGCTCACTAGCTAAGCTACCTGTGGATAGTTCAATACATACCAAAAATCACAAATAAGTTACTTATGACATTCATCTGATATAATCATATGTACTGCCTGTTACTGATATAATCATACTAGTCTAATGGTAAATGAATACCAACGACATTCATCTGAAATTAGATTAATGATGGGTCTAGACCTTCAGTTTCTGTTATTGAATTTGTTTCAATATTGCTATGCCTCAGTTGTGTCGCCAATTCTCATTTTATATTTGACCCAATTTTTCCTGCAACATTCAAAATGAAATAACTAAAACATAATTTCACCTGTACTAATAAAGACACTAAAAGGTCATGTATGTTGCTCCAAAATGATCTCACATGCCCTTCTAAACAGTTGGTAATGCCTAATCTCTTTACTTGAGTCGTTGGTATGATCCAATGCGGACCCTTTTGTGATAAACTTAAAATTTATGCTTTGTTTTACAAAGGAACTCTACCGAAAAAAGAGAAAAAAAAAACATTATTTACTACTAGTAATTTAAAACCAACAACAATCCTGCGTAGGTCCTGATTATCTGTCGAGATAAGCTTATTAAACTGGAAGTTATTGCCTTTCCACTTATAGCTCGGTACCATCGCCCATTGGTTATTTTTATACCTACCAGGTGAATTTTAGTATTGCAAGTCCAAGCTAGCTCATTGAGGGAGAAATAGCTCAGAACATTATAGCCCTTTTATTATTTGGACATTAATCCATTATCTATGTCGATACCACAAAATCCTGCCAGGGTTGAATTAAAACGGCTGGTGCTAGAAAGGAAACAATGGGAAGTAGCTAGGTTTGCCAGTGAGCTCTTCATCCAGCTATTTTCTTTCGGAAGTACTCAGATCACCTTTGCTTGCTCACACATGAGAGAAAACAGAATAGTATTTAAGATGTCTTCTCAAGTATATATGCAGGAAGGTGCCTACAATCATTTTCATGCCTCTCATGAGCATGATATTGCCAATATTCTGTACGATTGTCATGAATTTTCTTCACTTTACATGTTATTTCTCATTTTGCAGGGCAGTATAATGGCAGCTAAAATTGAAATGGGTTCACGATTACCACCATACCGTTCATTTTGAAGTCCCGTGTAAAGTGTGCAGGTATATCGAAGGGTATAATGTGACGAATTCTTAAACAATGTAAGGTTCCATAAGAACAACTAAAATTAGCTAGCTTTTATGCTCGAACCAAATTGATTTTGGAAGGTAAAAGGCTACTTTTTACTACCTCTGTTCAAGTAATAGAGGTAGTAAAAAGTAATTCCAATTGTTTCTTCTTAACCTAAATTCAAACCAAATAGATACCTTGAGAGCCTTGTTTTGCGCAAGTAATTCCAATTGTTTCTTTTTAACCTTCTCAACCTCCTCTCTTAAACCTGCATTCTCATCTCTTAAAACCTCTGCTCTTTGTCCAAGCTCCTCGCACTCCGCCTTATATATAAAATAAACCATTGTCAAATACAGTTGCAATTGCCCTTGTCAAACAGGGTTAACATAAAGTAGTATATTCTCCATTTTTTTAATTACAACTCTCCTCAACAAAAGGTACCTGTTTGCGCAACCTGGACCTTCGTGCAGACTCTCTGTTTGACTGCTTTCTCCTTTGCCTTTTTAGCTCTCTTTCATCCTAAAAAATCATTATGATTACTAGTCATTTTAGACAATTAATCCACCAATCATCTATCCTCAAAAGTTGCAACAGAGCTGTTCCAAGACCTGGATTGGAACGACAGTTGCTGAAGTGGCAGTTGTTGGCAATTTGGCTTGCACAGAAGTGGGAAAGGAACCTGCTGCATGAGTCCCAGACCAATAGTCCAGACCAATGTTTAAGTTTGTTGCAGGTATTGGTAAAATTGTCCCTGCTACCTGATTTGTACCATTCTGAGTTGCATGTGATTGGTTTCCACTTTTAGAGGTCTCTGTGTTAGAATTTCAATGCAATAAAAGTTAGGACAACTTTTCCAGGTGAAAGGTACAAAATAGAATTTATTAGTGCTTTGATACAGCCACAAGAAATCTTTTCGTTATTTTCGTCATAAAATATAAAAAATTTCATTAGTCTACCTTCATTTGATTCCTGCCTTGCACTTGCTTTCGGTTGTGAATCCTGGAAATATTCACATTGTTATTTTTAAAAGTATGCTAATAATTGATTCTAGTGCGGTTTTACATAGTAAACCCAAAGAGAAGGACAAGGTAACTATCACAAAATACAGATAGAAAAAGAGCAGATGGGATAAACTGATGCTGACATTGTCAGAATTAGCATCACTTCCTTCGCTTGAACTCTCACTTCCACTTTCACCACTGCAGTAAAAGAAAGGAAGAAGAAGAAAAAACAATGAAATGCTTGTTGCCTGAAGCTAAGAGATACCCATGTTTGGATCTATACTAAAAATGAAATATTGCTTTGTAGCAGCAAGAAGAGGATACTATATTGAAGAGGAACTTGCTCTAATCCTTACTATATAATAAAAAATCAAATAAGCATATTATTTTACCAGGCTAGATTCCTATTTAGCATGGAAAATAATATTCATGGCATTCAAACCAGACTTGAAACAGTTAATTCTTCTTGTATTTTTTTTTCCAACCATAATCTCGCCTCAACCAAAATATTGACATACAGTGCGTTTTGCAAATAGCAAAATGTTCAAAACACCAAAAGTTTTGATAATAAATCATAAAGTTAGCTACCTATGGTCAACGATATCATTGCCAGAAGCTCCCGAGGCTTTACCTGGTTCAGTACTGTTCTTACCTATTTAACAAAACCAACAAGAACAATAATGCTAGAGCTTAATAAAATAGTACATAAAACTGAAATTTATATCAATAAGAGTAATCTTAACAGTCTTCAAGCCGGAAAACAGAAATCTATACACTTACCATCAGCATCAGAACCACCAGGTGCAGCTGCAGCTCCCTACACAAATTTCAAAAGGAAAAGTATTAGTTGTCCTTTGCTGTATCTAGAATCCCGAATAAATGAAAAAAGGGTAAATCTTCTTCTGTCCCATCCTGTAATTCCTAGAAAGGTTGATTGCGACTTACATTACCATTTGTGTTCCCATTGGAAGGAGGTGCATAGGGGCTATAAGGACTCGCTCCCTGTAAAAAGAAAAAAATGTCCTTTTAAATATGCTGTTGCTGAAATTAAGGAAATTAAATGCACATAAAAGGGATGAGTTTCAGTTTATGTGTTTGTGTACTATTTACATTTGCGTACCGGTGGCATAGATGGATGGGGGTACATCCCTCCTGGTGGATACATCATATATGGCGGTGGAGTCCCATATGGTGCCATCATATGCTGGTAAATACATTTATTAAATCAAACTGGAAAGTAAATCCATAAGAACCTATGAAAAACCTAGAATGTAAAATTGCTAACTGCACTCAAATCGAGCAACCAGCTGTAGTGTGATTTCATTGTCTATCTGAACAAGGAAAATATCTATACTTTCAAGCTTTTACTTGGGGAAACATCAATCGTGGAGTTTTATCAACCCGCAATGAAACTTAGGAAAATCTTTATATGCATCTCAAAATATAAAGCAAAAATTGAATTGAGTAATTCTTCTTTATTAAGCCAAGTGACAAATGTTATCTTTCTGGAAGCCGACAAATGCGTCTAAAATATCTAACATTACAGAGTGGGTTAATATAAATTAACAATAGTATTGAATAATGAACAAATACAAGAGTTGAAGCACCACATACCTGAGCACCCCACATGTAAGGCATCGGGGAGTAGGCCTAACAATGTATGAATTATAGCAAAAGTTAATTATTCCATAATCCATACCAAATGAGAAAGAAAAATATATAGAGAACAATCTATAGAAGTAAGGCAGCTAATTTTCGCGAAACCTGGAAACTCGACCAATCAGGATAGACTGGTGTTGCAGGCGTGGATGCACTGGTAACCTAAACAGGAGAAAATAAACAACTACAACCTTACTACTCGGAACAACTTTTTTTTTCTAAAAAAAAGAACTTTGTAAAGGACAAAGATGAGATGTTTGGTATTGACATCTTCAACAAGGTGTCAGATTATCATTATCACCAGTGCTGTCATGGGGAAATACAGATATAATGGAGGCAACATTGGTATCACCATGAAACAATTTACTCATGGAGTAAGAGTTTAAATCATGTCCACAGTTTTTTTTCCTTCTTTCTCTAGATATCATGGGTTCTAAAGCAAGAGGTCAAGCTCATGTTTCAACTTCCATTATAAAGCCAAATTCCTCAAGACCTTAATTTGGCTGTACCCTTCCAAAATAAAGCTTTGTCCAACATCGAATTAAACCACAGCAGTTACACTTCAACTATTACCAGAAGGTCAGTTATGTTTTACTTCTCAATTAAGAAGTAAATCCACATGCAAAAGTTCCAAGAATCCTCACGACATTAACTTTTCCAGCATATAGAATTATAGGTACTTATTTTGTTTAGAAATTGAGGTAATTTCTTGGGGTACGAATGCAACAAAAAAAAATTAACGAAAATCCAAAGCAATTGAAACCATTTACCTGAGATTGCGATGCCTTGGGGGCCTTCGACTGATTTCCAGCCTCGCTACTTCCCATAGAAGAACCAGGTCAAATCCGATATATAAAAGCCTAATTTCGAAAATTATTGATGGCGATGATGAAAATTTCGGAGAAATTATTGATGCGAGGGAAGGTTCTACAAATTTCTAACCTTTTTTTTCTTTTTTTTTTTGTCTGAAGGAACAACAGCCTGTAAATCTGTAATAGATCGAACCAGTGAGTGAGAAATGTGAAAAAAGCCAACAAAAGGTTAGAGAGGGGAAAAGATGTGGGGCCGCTTTGTCATTAAGTTTATCTTGCTAGACTATGTGCATTCAAGTATTCATCCATTCTTTAAAATAAAATAAAGAAAGCTGATAGAGTGTTCGTGTTTTGTTCTTCAGTTTTTCTATTGACACTGACGCGTGAGTTCCGCACGAAGTTCACGCTTTGATTTTAGAAGACTCTTCTTTTTAAAGCATCTCAAAGATAAAACACGAAACACTGTAGATTTTTACTAAAATAAATTTTGATTAAACCGAGTGTTGTATAATATCATGTTTGGGAAAGAAGGGGTTCTTGAAAGTTTCAATAATTTAAAATTTAAATTTTATCAAATTAAATATTGCTGTACTATATGTCATTTATATACATATAGAGTATCATGATACTTGAAAATTGTTTTTGTTAGCATGAGGATTTGCAATTTCTTTGAACATATAAAGAGAAAAAAAAACAAATTATCACGATTTTCTTTATGCATACACAGAAAATAATAAGTAGCATGTTAACTAGTTATATATTATTATTTAGTACAAATTTTCACATAACTAAAAACGAATTTAAATAATTCCAGGAATAAAAATTACATGCTTCCAAAAAAGGTAAATATAAGAGTTGCCAAAACACGGAAAACGATGAGGTGTAAATGAATTTATAAAATAAAATATCATAGCGATAAAATAATTTAAAACGTATAAAGCCAGGTCAGTGTCAAATAATATATACACACTTATGAAATTGATTACGACGTGACATTTACAATGTAGTAAAAATGAACAATATCAGAATTTTTTTCCAATTGTCGCAATTTATGGATAGAATATTTATCAAATGGATATTAAAAGTATATTCTTCAAAGAATATTTGAAAAAGAGGTTTATATGAGCATACCATCGGCCAATTGGACAAGGAGAAATTTCTAAAATTGTTTGTAGGTTAGGTCAATTTATAAATTAAAACAATATTCAAGAATATTAGCACTTATTTGCAATTTTAAAATTAAAATTGCGAATAATTCTTTATTTACCAAAATAGGAAAATACGAGAACGGTTATCTTGGTCAATTCGATTTATGTAGATAATATTATTGATATTAAATTATTATTACCAGTGATAACATACGTGAAATTAATAAATGAAAACCAATTAAAAAAATTAGAACAATTCAAATATTTTTAAATATTAAAACTGCATTAAAAAGGATTAATTGTTTATGTCTCAAATAAAGTATGCACTTTGAGTAAAAAAATACTCAAGAAACCGAATTTCAGAACACAAGGCAATTTCAGATAATAAAATCAAATTAAATTGCGAAGATAGATAAAAGAGTACACAACAAATTGGGATAAAAAGTTCATAGAATAACAGTACATTTACATTCAGTATCTGATAGACATCAGTACTTTATAGCCCCCAGGCCACAGCTAGCTGAGTATCTAAATTCTGAACTTGAAACAAATCAGCAAGAGAGAAGAAAGAATCTCTAACTTAAATTTGAAATGAAGGCTCATGGAAACTTGAAGGAACCGCCAATTTCATCCTTGGAGCCTTCTGGTGGATTGATGGCCACAAATAGCAATGCAAGTGTTACTGACAAAAGCCCCGCCCAGATAAAAACGATGCCCGGAGTTCTCCGTTGCTTGCCCATGAGACCTTTCATGAAAGGGTAAAAATGAGCTAACACCCAACAACCGAGTGCTTCTCCGCCAAGTATCTTCCCCCAACTTGGATGCTTATCATAGATACCGTGGCTAATGCCAACAGCTATCGCAGTCACATTCGCTACTATGATGGTGATTGGCAAGATCATGAGAGGAGTCCACTTTATGATGTAAAATTCATAAAACTCATCATCCTCATCATCGTTTATGTTTTCTCGGTGGACCAATTTGTTGCGGATTTCTATACCGAAAAATACTCTCAGTAATCCTTGAAACACTGCAGCGAAATGAGAGCTGGTACCTGCAATCATCCATAATTGCTCGTTCCGCCACCACTCCTCTGCGCTAATTCCCGACCATTTGATCTCAAGCCCTCCAACTGCTGATAGAGTGAGTGCAAGGACGAGGAGGTACACCAAGAAAGTGAGATTTATGCTCTGAACTATGAATTGTTTTGTATAAAGTGAAAGAGCAGGAACAAAGCAATATAACACAAGGAATATGGAGGTGAAAGGGTAGATGCTGGCATTTAGGTATGCAATGCGTTGGAGAAAGTTCAGTCGATGTCCTGCAAGAAGTGCATTATTTCTTGAGAAAAATATCTCGATCGATCCAATTCCCCATTGAAGAAGCTGCACGCATAACAAATTGTGTTTATTTGTAGGTCTGTAGGTACTAATATTAAAAATATTTTAGAAAAATTAACTGAAAATTTAATTACCTGGTGCAACTTATCAGTGAGGTTTAGAGGTGCAGTGCCGTGGAAAGCATTTGGTTTTGTGATATGATACACTGAACGCCAGCCATATGTATGCATATTGTACCCTGTAATAAGGTCTTGTGCAATTTTGCCGTACTTCCAACCGACACCGTGACCCCAGTCCGTCTTTACTTCGTACCAGCATGAGATAACATCCATTGCTTCAATAATTTTGTTTGTGGTTAGTGGCTCATAAAGAACTGACATATTTGATTCTAATCCCTGACTATTGCTTGATTGTCCATTTCCAAACAGTGAACTGTTCAGCTCGGATTTTTTGACCGAATCACAAAAGCTAAATGAAGTTCCAAACATCCTTCGCCATGCCGCATTGTTTGAAATTTCACCAGAAGGTCCAAGAAGGTGTTGGTTTTCAGTCACTTGATTTTGAACAACTCTTCTTCGGGGTAAGCAAAAACTACAACAAAAACTAGAACACAAACGGTTCTTTCTATATCGAGGAGGGTCAAAACCATACAAAGCAATGCGACGGAACATGCATCCAGAACCACAACATAGTGGGCCTTGAAGGCCATCTAGGCCACGCATGCTGACATCAAAGAAAACCTTGTTGTGGTTGTTGTAGCGGTCAGAAGGATCAATCCCCTCAAACCGATGTGGGAATTGGACGAAAGCAACACGATCACCTTTGCGATCCACCATGAAGCACACGGCTTCACGCAAGGCCTTGGAGTTGTAGACATAATGGGCACAATCTAAATCGAGCACGAATGTTCCGTTAGTCATGATGGCCGAGGAACGAAGGAGAGCATTCATGGCACCAGCTTTTTTGTTGTGGTCATAAGCTGGTCGCATCTCACGAGACACATAAACCAGCATAGGTAACCGCACATCCACTTCACTGAAATTGATTTGGACTCCACAGTAAATACCATTTGAAGTTCCCTTTTGTGGCTGATAGCTTGGGGGCCTAATCATCACCTATATTTTTAATTATGAAGTCAATCAAAGAGGCAATTCACCAGAAGCATTAAGACTTTATATAAAGCATCAGGAGATTCTGTTAGTATGTATTTATATGCATATTAAGTGTATCTATTTAATGGTTTCTTAAAAAATATTCATAATTGATGAAAATTGGTATCAAGCTATTTGTCCCATTGATAATACCAGAAAAATGTTACGACAGGACCAACCTGTATGATGCCAGCATGGTCGTTTCTGGCATGCTCCTTCATTGGCTTAATCCATGTTCCTGCCCATGGAGTTTCATCTGCCATCCAAGTTGCTTTTGATTTCTTATTTTGGATTTCCACTTCATTTTCACCTGAATTTAACTGCCGTTCCATGTTTGTTTTATCAATAAGAGCGTTCAGTTTCTTTGATCGATGCTTAATCACAGTGTATAGCCCATTGATGCGCACTTTGAACTCGTCATACTCTCTCTTCACTCGCCTTCTATCTACCACAAAGTCTCGGTGCAACTGAAATTATGTACATTTTTTAGACTTTAATATTAGAGCATCAACTAAAAAACAAGAAGGGATGCATGTAACAGAGTTCTTTTGTTCGGATAAATTACCTTATATTTGTTTTAGAAAGAAAATTACCTTCTCTTTGTATGGATCTCTCTTTAAATTGAAGTAGCTCTCAGGGTTTCTTGGCTCAATGTTGTGCTTTCTACAAAATGGTACCCATAGCATTGCAAAGTTTGATGTCTCTGCCATTGCTTCATACGTTAAAAGTGAGCCAGCATCATCAGACAGATAGCATGTGAGCTTCTCGACAGGGTAGTCCTCAGCGAGTACCGAGAGAATACTGTTTGCAACTATTAGAGGTGGTTCTTTTTTGGGATCGGCTGTGGAGACAAACACATCAATACCAGGAAGTTTTGATCTCCCTGTAGGATTTCTCTGACACTTTGTTTCATACTTTTCCTTCAGAACAGAAGAAATAGCTGTTCGATTTACTGGTGATAACTTTGTCAATTGGTCAAGCAACCATGTGATCGAGAACCAAATCTCACAGACAACAGAAATACCCCACAACCAGACAGCATCAGTATTTATGTGCACAATTCGCCACAAAATGAATAGAACAACCACGGCTATCCGGAGAAGCACGATCAACCTAAGCAAATAAAAGTTATTATCTGTATATTAGTATATATAAATATGAATCTAGCTAACGAAGTTGTAATTTGGATTGTTAAGAGGAGGATATATAATAAACCTGCTAAAGTCCAATAATAACAAAAAATTAAGATTATTGATCATAAATGTCATCACTTGGCCTTAACTTTCTAACAAAATTCGCCCCAATTTTACCATTATCATAAGAACTTGCTTAAGGCAAATTTAAAAACTTTTGTGAGACTTCCAATTTTCTCCCATTCCTGGCTAGATCTATCAATTAATAGTATAGGCCAAATAAGTGTGCAGCGTGCTTCTAATTAACATTAATAAATACACCAGTAATCTATAATTTAATAATTGAGAATGTGCTTTTACTTGAAAAATTCGTAATGTACTTTGAAACACTAGTTGTTAAACTAACCCCTTTTGAGTTATGTAGGAAAGGAAATAAATTATTTCAGTTATGATAGCAACAGCATAAATTATTTTACTTTTGACAAAATTCAAAAATAAAAAAACAATTATCAAAGTCATGCTTAAGAAAAGTCTAAAGTCTCTGAATGTTTCAACATATACAAAGCAATACGTTTGTCTGATTTTGCTGCTGATTGTGTCTAACAAGGATAGTTTCAACCGATTATATATATAATATGGTTTTGTGTTTCCTTTCTTGTTTCACTACATTCGACTAATTTCATTATAATCTTTTAATATCAGTAGCATAGTCGTATTTTTTAGGGCTTAACTATCGTTCAGAAAAATATTGTCCAAATTTTTCTCAATTAGACCTTTTTTCGCTCTGAAAAATGTGCAGGCTAGCTGTTCAATGAAAACATTGAAAATAAGTCGATACTGTACAAGTTGAAATTTGAACAATTTTTCTGCAGATTCCAAAACATCCTTTTTTTTTTTTTTTGGGTCGGCGTGCTTGACATTGCAAGAAATCACAAGTTCATAGTTAATTATTGGTTCATGATAGTTCCTTTCAGAATCAGAATATGGGTTTCATAATTACATGATATATTATATGTTCATATAAAAAGCAAGTTAAAAACCATAGCCATTCTAAAGATTGTTGGCTCATAGTGAAACCCGTATTTTGTCAACATTAATTACCTGTATGCGCCTACGACACTCGCATCGACATTCAGTTTGCGAGTTAGTGGCCTATTGGATTTGCCACTGATACGCACTTCAGTAGCCACACTGCTCACGTCGGTGTCAGCCGGAGATGCACCACTTGCTCCTGGTCCTGGCCTTTCTCTGACATTGTTCTGCTCATTCCAGATTCCCGCATTTCCAAACCCGTGATTTCTTCTATAACCTCCACGCGAATAATTAGACTCCGAATCAAACTCTGTGCTCACCTCAAAAGCATGTATTATCGCTGGTATCTCG
>CAXKVX010003984.1:0-18556 GCA_964058865.1 Eleocharis quinqueflora
CATAACTCTTTCAGTATAATTAATCTGGACTAGAGCCATCATTGTCTAGATCTCAAAATAGCTAGAAACAAGCTACCAGATTATATTACCTTTTAGGTTATTTTTTTTTACATGCTTTTGTGGCCTTAGATATTCCAGCTGAAGCCTACTGTTTTGGAATAGGTAAAGTTGGAGGTTGGTTGACAACCTTTCGGTTTATATTGGATTCCTCTCCTCACTCTACAAGTCTAGAATTTCAGATTTCTTTTTGCCTTGAGCAGGGTTTTCAGAGTTAAACTAGTGACCATAGCAATACAGGCACACAGAGAAGCCGGTGATACCCAAAATTGCACTATAGAGATATTCTTGTGCTAGTCTCCCTAATAGATTAAAGATAATGTATGCATATAATAAGGTTCTGATGTCTCCTCTGGTCGTGCTTTTTTCTCTTTTATCCCTCGCACCCATGTGATCCCAAGTGTCTTTCGATTTATTTAAGCCCCAGCTTTAATTTTATCAGTTATGAGCTTTGTCAAGTATTGTAGCATAAGAATAGGCAATTAGTATGTATATGCCTGTATTTTGCTTGCCTAACTCTGAGCAATTAAATAGTGATAT
This sequence comes from Eleocharis quinqueflora, assembly GCA_964058865.1. NCBI lineage: Eukaryota > Viridiplantae > Streptophyta > Magnoliopsida > Poales > Cyperaceae > Eleocharis > Eleocharis quinqueflora. Next base: position 598 of record CAXKVX010003984.1, read on the forward strand.
GCTTATCATGCTCTTCTATGGGCTTAATGATTGCCAAATTGCAATGCTAATTTATAGTGGAGAATTTGTTGACAATTTAGTTTTTTCTTAATAAGTGTTTAGTTATTCCAGCGAAACGATGTGTTCCCATCAAAACGTTCCTAATTTCAATAACAAGTTCTTCTAGTGTACATGGGGAAGTATGAGAGTTTTTTTTTTTTTAGTTTAGACGGTGATGTAGCCAACTTTATTTTTTTTTCAGGCGAAAAATTGCCAATTAGGACATTTTGATGGGCTTAAAGCCTCACGCCAATTTCCCCTATTTTTATTTTATTTTTCCTGATGTCCAGACAATGGTAACTACGATGAGCTGCAAGTTACATCTGTCAGGTGATTAAAACATTGGAAACGAAACTGGAGACAAAAACATCTCGTCACATACAATATTTGTGGGGTTTCTAAGTAATAAATTTGGCAATAGAAAGTGATGCAATCACAAGTACCACTGTACCAGTACCACCTAGTGTCGACTATACTGGCAGGTATGGACACGGATTGTTCAGGTTCGGATTGCACGGGTAGGATGGGTTAAGCGGGACGGGTTAAATTTGAGGTGATGATCCAAATCCACTTTGTGATCCGTCAGGTTGGGTTGGACAGATTGGGGCGGGTCACAGCCTCACAAGTTTATTGTTTTTTTTAATCCGAAAATTTTCAAATAATCCAAAATAGTTGCAAAAGATCGGAGTGGACCCCACAGGTTGGGGCGGTTGGGACGGATTACAACGGGTTATAGGTCACAAGCACGGGCGGACGCGGGTTACGACAGGTTACGGGTCATGGGGACGGACGGGGGCGGATTGAGAACGAGTAGGTTACCACAGGCAAAATTTCGAAGGGCGACCCAAACCCGTATGGAACCCGTCCTTGGTAAGGGTATGGACAGACATGAGCTGGGTCCACAAGCGGGTTCGAGGGGGGGGGGGACGACAGGGGCGGGCGGGCACGAGTTGGGTTGACCCCTACGAGTTTTGTCAAAACACTAGTACCACCGCATTGTTGTATCCAGTCTGCAAGCCATCAACTACTTGACACCTAAGATGGCATGTCCTTGTGTCACCACCAAACTAAGGCGACTTGAAAATTGCCAAAACTATTTTAAGTTTTAATACCGAACTAGGCAGGGGCGGATCCAGGTCAAATTAAGAAGTGACACACTCATTGAAATTAAGAAGTGACACTCTTCTAAATTTAGGCTATAATTTTATGGATTCAACATAAAATTTAGTACTCGAAAGCTTCATTTCAAAATCAAGCAATGACACAGGCCTGACCTTGCTCATGCATAGGTCCGCCCTGGAACTAGGACTCTAAGTGGTATCACACGGCTGTAGAGGTAGAAATTAGAGATGGAAGTGGCTAACCATCATTTAGAAAAATCGTCTCATCATCTAATTAGGAAAATTCTCTCATGTTACCAGGGATTTAAAAAACCCGTGAGGGTCCGACCCAGTCTGGAAAAGCCGAGGTCGCGACCAGGTCCGACCTGACTTTAGGGCAAATTCGTGCTAACCCGTCCAAAAAAAATTGAGGGCCTAAGATGGGTAGCGGCAATTCTTGTTGAAAAAAACCTGTGTTAAACCTGTCCCAACTCGTCCAACCTGTCATAACCCACCTAAAACCCGCACTAATCCATCGTTAACCAACCTTTAATCCGTCATTAACTTGTGAAATAAATAAAAGAAAATAAATTAAAACAATTCAAAAAATTGAAAAAAAATCCAAAAAAGTCATATCAATCATAAAAGTCAGTATATTTTTATTTTATTTTATTTTTATTATTTTTTCTGATTTTTCAAAAAAGAAATCAGTAAATTTTTAATCTCTTGTCATTTAGTTTTCATTTTTAACAATTTACCTGAAATTTTATATTATTTTTTAATTATAAAAACAAATTTGACATTTTTATGTTTTATTTTTTGAAATTTTATTTTTGATTTTTTTAATTTTCTGCATATTATTTTGAAGTCATTGTAGTTACTGAAAATTTTCGATTTTTTTTGAAAAAACCCAGCCAAACCGGCAATCCGACTCGAACCAGACCCCTTCTAACCTGGCCCAAATCTGCCGGCTCGCTAACCCATGAACCTAAGATGGATTGCGGCCGAATTAAATTTTTTTGACCCGTCCAACCTGCCGGACCGACCAACCTATAGACCAGCCAACCCGTTGATCGAGGCGAGTTTGGACCGACCCGACTTGGCCTGACCTAGCCCGTTTCAAATCCCTAGTCACAATTGTGTTTTAGATTTTGTGTTATATTGTTTCCTATTTTCATGACTAATTTTATTGATTAATTTAGATTAAGAAAGTTATAATTAGGCTATAAAAAAAATTTGTTTTTTATGTTTTATTGTTTTCGTTTTTTGTGAGCCACCAGCCACGTACAGTGAGATGGAGGGACTGTTATATGCCAAAAAAGAATTTTTTTATACATTTAGTTATGGTTTCAATAATATAATTCCATAAGGGAGTATGCATAATTGATGTTACTATCGACTTTATCAGTTAAATAAGTTATTATTCGAAGTCTCCAACATTTATTACTAAATGTCTTTTAACAAGTCCTGCCTTTGTACTCACGGAATTTGAACTCATTACCTCATGAAAGTTATACTAGTTAGTCACCAGTAGACTACTGGGCTATTTGCGCATCAAATGATATTACTATGCAATTATTTTACAATTTAAAAATGTTTCATAAAAACAATTTGTAAGAATTAAGAACATCCTCTACAATTTTAATTTTCGTGATTGACTTATTAATTTTATTTAAATTAAATGGACGTAAATATAAAAGTTGATTACTATTTTTGACGATGTACGCTAAGGTAAGGTATAATGTATAGAAGATTGGAGAATAAACCAAAAAAGGAGAAAGGAATTACTTGAAGATGGATTTAATTGATAGAAAAGGAAAAGCTGATTTAATTTGGTTGGGGCCACTCAAGAGATCAGTTGTTTAGTCCAATTTGGGTAATTTCGTGCTAAATATGCTTCTTTTTTTTAATGTGTCTGGAAAGTTATAAAATTTTAGGATATCGATTCGATCCATTTTAACTCTCAACGGAGATACGGAAAACTCAAAATAACTTGTTCCATGCTTCCATGGCGATGGTTTCTTTGAAATTCCTCTTGTAACTTAAACGTGTCGGTGTGCACACCATAATTTTCAATTCCGCTTGGTCTTCTTTTGTGTTTGCTGCAAAATCTTTCAAGTGAATATTTTCCTACGTTGCTAATATCCAAAGTCCTTACTTAGCAACTCGATTACTGAACCAGATGGAGAGGTTCGATAATTGGGCTCTCTCTCTTTCTCTTTTTTTTTTCTATTTCTCTTTTTGCTGTTGGAGAGAGAATAACCTTTTAATTTTCTATTGGAATGCTTTCGGAGAGAGAGAGACTTATGATATATATCACTTGGGGATCATGAGTTCTTTAATAGGGTGATAATTTTGCGATTCATTTTCATCAATAAATGCAAATTACCAAACTGATTTTTCTGCACATTTTTTTTGGATTTGTATTCTAAAAGTTATCTTTTTGATAATTACTTTTATGTTATATTTATGAATTGGATGTTATTCACATCTTGTTCCATGAGTTCTATATTCATATTTAGATGTGTTCAAGAAGATGCACTTGATATTGAACCGCATAACTCTAAATATATTGAATATACAACTCTAAAATATTTACAGGTCTTGGATATTAGCATGAACACTAATATGCCATATAAGACTGTCATGTTGATTAAAAGTACGTTGTAGTTCTACAAACGTTGATAAAAAAATATCATTTAATAACACAAATATATGAAACATTTCATATATTAAACAGACCTAATAGATAAAAGCATTATATGGATTGTGTTTGTGTCATTAATGTTTTTATCGTGTATTTGATTCTAAGATTGAGACATGTATTTTTTTCACATGAGGAATGTATAACGTAATTATTATTAAAAGCTACTTACAACAAGTAGTGATAAAAGTAATAGTTCTTTATATATAACTTGTGCGAGAAAATAATATATGTCAATAGCATTATTGCCACTCATTAATAATAAGAAATGATATTTTCTGGATCTCTTGGTAAAGTAGAATTATAAATGGATCCAATATAACTGAAGTGCAGTTATAATTTTATAATTTACTTAATGGAGACCAAGAAACAATTATAATATAAAGTTGACAAAGTCCGACTTTGTATAATAATTATAATATCATAAGATAAGGAATAGACACAAGTAATGCTAATGATAACATTACTAGAAGGATCGTGTTTTGTAGAGATTTAATAAACATCTGTGTTATTTGGATAATTGTAATGTATAGCTAGACTACCGCTTACAGTTTATGGAATAAAATATTTTATCCCATTGCCAACATAACATAGATCCTGAACATAGGTCACACTAACTGAACGGAAAACAAGAATAAATATTTTAATATATTTTCTATGTATGCGATTTCATGTTGCATGAAATAAATGTATTGAAAAGTGTAGATTATGAGTATAATATAAGTTTTATTATTATAATAATATAAGAATATTATTATGAGATATAAATTTATTTAAAGCCCAAAGCCCAATATCATTTTATAACAAATAAAGAGATAGAGAAGTGACCATAATTATGATCTCAAATTCGGGTTAGATTTAAGGCTCCTTTAAACAGGAATTTAAAAGGTCAAAAGATGATTAATCTGGATAAATGACCTATGAAAATTGTAGACCTTGAAGTGTAGAATCTAATGGTGAAGATTTGAGGTCATTTGGACTTCTCCAGAGAAAGTTATGACAGTTTTAGTGTTGAAAAGTCAATAGTTAATGTGCTGATTTAAATTTCATTAATGCCTTAATTTTTAAAGGAATTTGAAGAGTCTTGATATGATGTTTAGAGCCTATAAACATCATATCTAGCCAAAGATTATAAAAGTTACTACTTTAACTTAGTTTTCTCTCTTCCTCTAAATATTTGCTAAATAGTTATCGATTAAGCAATAGATTACGTAACAAATGACAAAGCTAGGAGCGGACGAAGAGGACGCTAGCACGAACTCGATGCCGTTCTTATTTCAGATTCAAGGTGAACCGAAGAGGAATAGAGCTACATTAAAGACCATAGGTATGGTATCACAATCCCTCTTGTAGAAACATATATGATTGTGATTAGTGATGCAAACAAATGAAGTAAAATTAACAATAATGAAACGATCCTAGATGTTATCGGATAATTTTTTTAATTTTATCCAATTCACATCATGAAATCCTACAATTTAAGGGTCCACTTCTACAATACTTTATATCCATACATTTTATACTTTAGTGATCACTTATTATGGATACATTAAGACATATAATTAATATATAATTGTATAATACGTAATTCCATAAACTATATGGTTTGTATGGCGTCCCATACAGTCCATTAAATTATTTTATCCAACAACCTCCCATTTGGACTATGTAACCTCTTAATTATATATTAATATAGCTCTTTATTGTTTGTCACTTTAAGTACTAAACAACTCCGTCCATCAGCCATATTAGCAAAAGACTTAAGCAGTATTCGCCACATTTATGAGTGACTAAACCAACGTAAATCATGATACTGATACCACTGAATGACATGAATCATGAAGTAGATGTGCAGTGTAAAAATAATAGATATGTGATCTACGTGTCTATTTTAACTTGGTCACATTCTTTTGAGATCAATAGAATCCAGAATAAAACCTTAACTTATTAATATGCATGCACAATATACCTTTAAAACTTTTACTTTAGAGTGCATTATATCATACAACTAAATGTCTGTAAATATATAAAATAAACACTAAAATAGAAAGAACTTGTCAGACTCCCACTAAAATTGAACATCCTCTGCTGAAACCAAATCGATACGAGCAACATGTCCTATGAAAACTTTGGGAATTAAATGCTTAGTCAGCGGGTCAGCTATTGTGAAGTCTGTACCGATGTGCTCAATACCGATCAGACCATTCTGGACTCTTTTTCTTAATAGCTAGGAACTTAATGCCAATGTGCTTTGACTTGGTTGAGCTCTTGTTGTTATTTGAGTACAACACCCCAGAATTGTTGTCACAATAAATCTTCAATGGCGACTGGATACTCTCCATTACCCGCAACCTTATGACAGAATTGCGAAGCCATATTGCTTGATTTCATGTTTGAAAAAAAGATACAAATTATGCTTCCATGGTAGGTGTTGCAATCAATGACTACTTTGCACTTTTTTCATAAAATAGCTCCTCTGACCAACATAAGAATATAATCGATAATTGACTTCTTGCTATCTCGACATCCCCCCAAATTGGAGTCAGTATAACCTATTGTACCAAAGAATGTTTCGGATTTGTCGATTTGCAAAACCAACATTTGAATCTAACACATTTCTTGTGAGTTTTTGTTTAGATTTTAATTCAAGCAAAAAGAATGAAAGAAGAAGCAAGAAAGGAGCTCAAGGCAATCAAGCATGAAAATATCTAGATATTTAGATGCTAGGTTGATCTTATTTGAGCTTAAAATTATTTTGATTCAACGAGATTGAGCTAAAACCATCCAAAAAAAGAAAAATTGTCAAATAGTTATATAACGTACGTTATATAACGTTGTATCAAAGTTACACAACGTTGTTGACAGAGTCAGAAATGCCAGAGAATTTGAAAAAAAAATGAGCTACAATGTTATATAACATTGTAAACCGTTGTATAACGTTGTAAGAATCCAACGGTCAAATTCTGACAGCTCCAACGGTCATATTTTGAGCTCCAACGATCAAATTCTAAAACAAATCGTTGTGTAACAATGCCAACTGTTGTATAACGCTCTCCAGTGTTGTGTAATGATTTGGAACGTTATGTAACGTTTTAACAGATTTCAGCCAAAATAAAGGTATTTCAAGCTCTCTATAAAAGGAACCCTTCACCTCCTTTCTTCAACAACAATCCCACATTGTAAAATCCTTAGTTCAACCATTTTTGAGCTTGGAACAGATAACCAAATCTTAGCTCAAAAACTAAATCTCATCAATCCTAACTATTCTAAACTCATTGAGAGATTGTGTTGGGTGTTTATTATCTTATCATCTATTCGATTGTATCTTTTGTTCCTTTTGTTTTTGTTGGCTCGGTTCTCCATCGGTGTATGTAAGTGAGACCCGAGTTCGACATCCCATTAGGGTTGGTGCTCCACCGCTCTGTGTAAGAGAGCTCCAATTCTGAAGTTGTAATTCACTTGTGTTGTCTAGTGAATCGGCTCGACCTTGTTACCGTGTCAGGGGGTCGGAAGTCTCGAATAGTAGGATCGTCAATATTCGAACTCCGTTAAAATCCTTGTGACACCTTGAATTGTTTTGTTTGCATTTTCTAAACTCTTCTCTTTAATTTCATTATCAATTTAGTTTAAAAATTGCTTGTGCTTGAATTGTAAAACTTGATTGCAATTGCCAATTAGACCTCAGTATTATTAGAATTGCTTTAAATTAAGCTCCACTCGGTTTCAACATAACCAACGATCTCAAGCCTGTCAGACCTTCGACATGTCAACATGTGATGTTTCGTTCTTTGTAAATACCTTAGTACTCACTTGGTTGCCTTTCAGTGATCCAATTCAATATTACTTAAATACATGCCTAACATTCCAGTGATATACGCAATATCCGAACTTATACACACTTGAGCATATATAATACTCTTAACTAATGAAGCGTAGAGAATATTCTGCATTTTCGACTTTTCTAGTTCCTTCTTTGGGCACTGATTGAGACTAAACACGTCTCCTTTTGTCACTGGAGTATTTAATGGTTTGCATTGTTGCATGCCATATCGCTTAAGTACCTTATCGATATAATCCTCTTGTGAAAGGCCTAAGATATCTTGAGAATGATCTCGATGTATCTTTAAACTTAACACATAAGACACTTTACCAAGATCTTTCATCTCAAAAAATCTGTATAGAAATTTCTTGGTTTCATGCAAAATGTTCATAACGTTTGTTGCAAGCAATAAGTCACCTACATACAAAACCACAAACAATATTTTACTCTCACTGAACTTTTGGTATATACATTCGTCTATCTGATTTGCCTCAAAACCTAATGAGACAATAACATGCGAGAATTTAAAATACCACTGCCGAGACACTTGCTTGAGTTCATAAATAAATTTCTTTAGTTGGCAAATTATACCTTTTGGATCACCAATCTCAAAATGAGGTGGTTGTACCTTATAAATGGTTTCATCAAGATCACCATTTAAGAAAGCGATCTTAACATTCATTTGATGTAACTCAAGATCTAGATGCGCTACTAAAGCCATGATGATTTGGGAAAGAATCTTTTGTCGATACCGGTGAGAGTTTTTTATAATCTATGCCTTCCATTTGGGTAAAATCCTTAGCAACAAATCGTGCTTTGTACCGTTCCACATTACCATTTGAATCCCGCTTAGTTTTAAATATCCATTTACAACCAACAAGTTTTACACCTTCTGGTGATGAAACAATATCCATTTAGTTGAGTTATTATGTACATTATTTCAGATATTTTGTATTGAAAAAATTATTATGCATGTTAATGAAATAATGTGCATAATAACTCAAATAGCATGCATAACTATTACAGTACAAAAAATAACATGCAAAATATCTTAAATAATGTACATAATAACTCAAATAAATATGAAAAATAACATTGATATCAATAATCAATATTAATATTAATATCTACGTATCAAACTTCCTTTCAAATTATAAAAAAACCTCACCAACTATAGTAAGACTTTTCTTATCGTAACAGTCTAGCTAATGTTCCCCTTTAGTTGGTATCAACACAGTATCGAAGGTAAAAAGGCACAAAATTACTGCACAATTTTAAAACTAATTAGGTATCAAAAAAAGTGATTATAGTTAAATGAAAACGGCGCCAAGATCCAAATCCACATCGAGAGGCGTGTGTGAACGTGACGCCGAGGCTTGACCTGAAAGCTTCCGTCCCCACCTCGGCCTCGGGCCCCGCTCCTTTACACCCAGAGCTGACCAGACAGCAACCTGTGGTCCCACCTCACACCCAATGCAAACTCGCCACGTCAAGCTATTCTTCTTTCTCCTGCAAAAGACAGAGAATAGAAGCTCCATATATGGATATTATAATCTCTGCCACCGATATAAAGCCTCCATTGAGACAAAAAAGAAAGCACTCGAGCTCGAAAATAAAGCTCAGCATACAAGAGAGCCAGAGCCTTCCTCTAAACGGTTGAAAGAATCGTCATCCCTTGTTCGCTGATATAAAGAAAAAAAAAGATAGAGATGGAGATAGAGATAGAGATAGAGATAGAGATAGAGATAGAGATAGAGATAGAGAGAGGTGAAAAGAAATCTCATCTATAAAATCATAGAGAAGGGTTCCCTACCTTCTTCCTCGCTCTTTCCCTTCACGGCTTCACCCCACCAATTTTGTCTGTTCTAGCCACCATCCCCTTTGGCCTTTGCCATTGCAAAGGACAAAGGTTCTCCCTCGCTTTCATTAATTCTCTTTTATCTCTACATCTCTTAAGCAATATTATATATACACACAGAATATGAAGGCATTAGGCATTGCTTGCATAATAACTAACTGAATAATTCCGTTTTTAGGGTTTTGTTGCGCAGTACAGAGTAACAGAGTACAGCTGTACAGACATCCTAGCTAGTTAGCTAGTGACGACTTGAGAAAGGTGCATGATTGAGGTGTTTAATGGCGCCAGTAAGCTTGCCTCCAGGATTCAGGTTTCATCCCACAGATGAAGAATTAGTGATATATTATCTAAAGAGGAAGATAAACGGCAGGAAGATTGAATTAGAGATCATTCCAGAAGTCGATCTTTACAAATGTGAACCATGGGATCTGCCAGGTATGTGCTGCATGCAATTAAGTTTAATTTTAGGTGGGATGTATAGGAAAGTATTGTTCATGCGCATGTATGGCAATCAATCCAATCATGCACATATATAATTGATCATGTCTGATGTCCATGCAATCCGCTTAGAAATTTTCGGCCAGCTGCATGCATGCAGCTTACATTCCGTTCATTACCAATTAACAACCCAAGAATATATAAAATATATTCACCACCACAGAAAATAGATCTTCCAACTGTTAAAAATCGTCTTGTCCAACGATTATGCAACCGTTGGTGTCTAAGAAGTTGGTGAATCGTATAAAGAATCATTCGCAAATGATGGTGTTGTCGAAGAGAAAATAATAATTTAATATTCGAAATAAGAAAACTGTTATTTAGTAAAAAATCGTTGTCACAGAGGATCTAAGACAACGATATTTATTAAATAATTATTGACTTAGGTCTCTATATATTTTAAAAAAAGCATTTTATAATACTAGCCCCAGATTTGCTAGCTAATATATCATTTAAACTATCACAAAAATTTCAAACTACAGACAAAATAGATAGCACATGTCTATTGGATATAACATGTCACATTACAATTTTTGTCACAATAAAGAAGAAAAAAGAAACAAAATACAAATAAAGCACCTAACTAGAAAAAAGTACAAAAAATAACTAAAAAGATGCAATTATTATCTTAGCAACACAATGATACAAATGCAAAATCTCATATTTGGTTCTTTACCAATAAATTAAAACCCTCTTTTGCAATATTCGACAGACCTAACTTCGGACTCTGTTATGTGTAGGAATTCAGTTTTCTGGTAAAAAAAACCTAACATGAGATGTCCTTTAAATTGCATTTTTTGAGCTAAGACATGAATTAGTCATATAAATGAAGGAGTTGGCCTAGTCATCGAACTGCGAGACTGAAGCTTTTGAAGCCTCTTCGACAAAGCATGCATTCCCCTCTAGAGTTGACTTCATTTGCACTCATTTTTTTATTACAAGTAGTCAGTATGCTTTCTATGTACTAGAAACCCTGCCATGCAATACCTCTCGCAAGGAACCCCTGCATATACACAAAAAATACAAACTCTTAAACAAATAACAAACAATTAATACATTAACAATAAATGCCAAAGGAAAAACAGAGTAAATAACCTCTTCTTTTATGGTGAAAATTCGATCTCTCTCTTTAGGATGAAACACCTGAGTTTCATCAAGTGTCGTGATAGAGGTGAAATCAACTCCTATTGTTAGATTTTCATCATATCAGTCGGGCTTCATCTACATAAGTGTTGTAAAATAATTTTGATTAACATATATCATCATGTCATACTATACTAGAATAATAAAATACTCATGCAAACTCTTATTAAACTTTAAACCCTAACTTATTATTTCTTAACTATTTCTAACTATTACTAACGATTTAACTTATTTCTTAATAATTTAACAACTTAGCATCAATTTCGATCCTTGTATTCTTATTTTTCTTGTCAAGCAACCCATGGTACCAGATCTGATTTGTATGTACCAGAAACTGGTACATCTATCACATACTTGCAACAATAACTATTTTGAATAATGATAATATTTAGCATAATAAACATCATTTTTTCATTCCTTGCAACAATAACTATTTCAAACTATTATAAGAACTATCAAAATAACGAAATAAAAAATTACCTTAAAGAAGAGGATGCAGACGGCACGACAAGGAGAGAAAAATACGACAAGGCTCATCGACGAGAAGAGAAAAATACGAGACCAATGGTGAACATGGATGATCTGGTGAAGTCTATCATTCTCATGTTCAAGGCGTCAATGAGAGGCAGAAGAACAAGAGGTGTGTGTGATAGAGATCGTTGACGACCTTCACACCTCTAGCAGATCATATCAGCTAGAGGTGTGGAGGCAGACAAGTGGGGAAGAGAGGGCAGAGACGTTTGAGAAGTTGTGGAGGCTGCCATGGGGGAAGAGACAGAGAGAGAAAGAGTGACGAAACGCTCATTTTAAGTTAGGGTTGGAGATAAGATAACAATTATTTAAAATAACTGTTGGCATAGGTGGAGCTATGACAACGATTATTTTAAAAATCGTTGCCCTAGAGTTTTGAAAAAAAAATCCTGCAAAGAAAAGCCAACAAGTATTTGAATAACCGTTGTCGTATCTTCATCTACGCCAACGATTATTTTAAAATAATCATTGCCTTATCCTCAGAGATTTTTTCACTTTTACCAATGGTATATAACAACTTCTTCAATAATCGTTGCTTTATGAGGTTGCTAAATCTCTTTTATGTTGTAGTAATTAATTGCCGAAATTTTTTTTATTAACCAAAATAAATTAAAAAGACACAAAACTGACAAAATTCGGACCAAAATCACCAAAGTAGCCATTCCGGAATCACAGGCTCTGGAGTTACTCCGGAGACTGTGATTCCGGAGTTACTTCGGAGCCTGTGATTCCGGAATGGCTACTTTGGTGATTTTGGTCCGAATTTTGCCAGTTTTGTGTCTTTTTAATTTATTTTGGTTAATAAAAAAAATTTCGGAATTAATTGTCCCTTGAATTCTAAATTTGTTGGTGCATTTCTTTTGAAGTGAAAGTCATCTTACATGTTGACATGCATTCCCACATTTTCATGCTACTGCTGTGACAAGTTTTCTTTTATACCAGATGAAGAAACAGTATTTTTCATGGCATATAAACTTTGGGGGGGTTATAACTCCTAAGTTTTAACTTCCAACAGTAATTAAATTTCCGATATACCAATGATAACATGCAAAATTAGAAGGAATATTCGGTTTATTAATTTGCAAAAGAACTTAAAAGGATCCCTGAATCTACTATAATTAATAAGAACCGAGAAAAAGGAAGAAAAATAGGAACACAATTTTATTATTATATATTATTGTTTTGATCTTGCATTTCGATTCAACTTTCAGGTCAAAAAAATACAGAGTTCACAGTTTCCAAGACCAGTAAAAGTTGCCTGCAATGCCACTTTTTTCTTTTCTTGTATTTCTGTTGGGACCCTCTTGGATTCTATTCAGATTGTGGTTCCAACTTCCAATCAATATGCTTAGTCTTAATGTCTTATATATAATGTTCCTTTAAGAGTAAATTGATCATTATGCCACTTAATCATTCCTTGATCTTTATTCTATATATATTTCTATAGGAATAATGATTGCTTCAAAGCAAATATCCGTCCGTGAAATTAAAGGCGTGATTATTCCATACATGCTTGCATATTGAATTGAATTGAATCCATGAATTCATTGAAGTTATTCTAGTTAGTTAACACTAGACTACTAGGTCATTTGCAACATGCTTGCATATTTAATTTTTATGGCATATATATTTGAAAAATAATATTGAAATTGAATAATAAAAATATAGATATGTTTTGAACTTGTAATTCTTCTATTTGAAATTCGATTGATTATATTTATTAGAAATTCGATTGATAATTAATTATAATAAGAAATTCATCACTAGTATAATATTTAATTGTTCCCCATCTTTTCTTCAAAAAAACAATATTTAATTGTTATTTTGAAAATAAAAATTTCAATTAGAAGGGTAAGCGTCTTTGAAATAAACTCAAATTTGATATGTAGAAGTACACCTGTCTAATTTAATTCAGAACCGAATTGAGATATATTTTTTAATTTGAATAATATTTCATACATGTACAATAAGATATGGATGTACTATATATATACAATATATATGTTGGATGTAATCAAGAATTCCGCCATTATAAGTAGCAGTCCAACAGTAATTAGCTAGGATGAAGCTAGTTAATTAGTAAATTAAAATAAAGAAAAATATTCTTGGCACTTGAAGCTTTATACATAACATAAAATTACTCTTGTACGTACAGAGAAATCATTTCTACCAAGCAAGGATCTTGAATGGTACTTCTTTAGTCCTCGAGACCGGAAGTACCCAAATGGTTCAAGAACAAACCGAGCAACGAAGGCTGGTTACTGGAAAGCAACAGGAAAGGACCGCAAGGTGAACTGCCAGAAACACGCGGTTGGCACGAAGAAAACACTTGTGTACTATAGAGGTAGGGCACCGCATGGTTCGAGGTCTGATTGGGTTATGCATGAATATCGCCTTGACGAAAGTGAATGTGATGCACCATCAGATGGCCTTCGGGTACGTACGTAACTATATATATCACTGCGAGAAATTACCGCATGGTTCGAGGTCTCATGATTTCGTTTTTTATCTCATCATCAGGATTCATACGCACTCTGTCGCATATTCAAGAAAACGTTAACGGCACCTGGTCCAAAGATAATTGAGCATCAAGGTGTTCCTAATTCTGAGGCCCACTCTCAATGGGCATTAGGGGCCTCACTTCAGTCTCCAGCTGGGAATTCCTCTTTTGATGCAAGAGCTGAAGACATAGAGAACAGCAGCTACTTATTCGCTAGTACTGAGCCACTGTTCCCTTTTGACATCATGCATGGGGGTTCAATTCATAGTACCGGTGCTGAAGCGGATGATAAATGGACGCATTTTTTGGATGAAGAAATACTGCTTTACCCGATGGCTTCATGCTATCAGCACAGCCTCTCGCTACCTCTACTGATGACGACAGAAGACTTCCCTCAGGTGACTCTTCACAATGACAAGGCCTTGCACGATAGCACTCTCCTCCAGGCTAACAAAGGAGTTGATAGTATTCAAGAAATGTTATCTGCTGCGTCGGCCTCGCAAGAATTGATCAACAATTTCAGCTCTGATATAAGCAATGTTTGGCTTGGAAGTAGCTATTCGAGCTCAGGTGGAATTCCTGAGTTCCAATTTGGTAACGGTGCTGCTTGTTCTTCTATAACGTCAGGCTCAAGGAATGAGTCAACAAGCTTGATAGAGGTCAGAGATTTAGAAGAGGAGTTCAGTGAAGAAAGGAAGCAAGTAGAGAACTTACGTGGCATCAAAGTACTAAAAGATGATCTTGGAGAGGTACATCTTGCTTAGGAGAAGAATTGTTTGCTTGCCAAGAATTTTTATACTAATTTGTACATATAATTAAACTATTATAAATTATTTCTTACATTTTTTTTTTTGAATGCCTGACAGAAGCTGTCAGGTCATTTGTATTACATCCGCAACAACAAAATTACAACTTGCCCTTCATAACCTACATCACAGCTCGCATACCTCTAATTACTCCTAGCTCAGTACTTCTAACATCTTAGCACAAATTTTATCAACAGCACACATCTGCTAAGTCACCTTCCTATCTCTATGCCTTTCGACATTTGTCTTCATCCTAATTTAGACTCCCCATTAGCCCCTTTGCTCGAGGCAGACTTCAATCAGCAGAATTGATTCCAGAGTTGGACATCTTGTTTAATCCTCTGCACTAATTGAGCCAGTGATTGAGTTGCTTCGTTGTCTCGAAATATTCTCGCATTCCTCAGTTTCCATAGTGCCCAAGTGGCTGCCAAGAATAGTGGTTCCCATTTCTTTTGTTTCGTAGGTATGTGTTTTAGCTCCGAGCGTGTTCTGTGAATAATAAGGTGTATTGAATCTGCTGGCACTATGAAACGCATCTGAAACGCCAATTGTAAGTGGAACCAGACTTCAACTGAGAAGGGGCATAGGAAGAAAAGGTGTAGAGCCGATTCCGAGGGGCAGTTCCTGCATAGGACGCACATTGGATTGCAGTGAATTTTATTATTTCTTACATTTAATCCTGCTAATTAATTTCTCTTGATAAATCAATATCGCTGTACCGTTGTCGTTAAATTAAAGACCACTTTCATGATTATATGTAAAAAAAAAATATTTTATCGATTTTGTTAATGCAGATTGTCATAGAAGGAGAAGAAAATAACGGAGCGACGAGCATCAAAACTTACCCGATAGCAGAAACTTCAGAGATCACAGGTATGTCTCACAACAAGAGCTGAAGTGCACTTAACACACGTACACATATATAAATGAAATTATGTTGAGAAAAAAATATTTAAATTAAACTAATGCACTAATGCATGCACATCATTAGTTGAAGAAAGTTTCTTAGTTAAGTTATCTTAATCATCAAGAAGCATGCACTAGCTAAATAGTCATTTAATACAAACTCAGCATTAGAGTGCAGGAGAAGTCGATCGTCAGACCTGTCTGACTAACACAAGTCACCGGATCAATGCACACTGGCTAGTTAATACTTATTTCAACCTAAAGCAGATGATTCTCCTGTTAGATTTTTCGAAATATATCAAACAAGTTCTCAACACGCATCGGAAGATGAAGTAAGAACACCATGAAACTCCATGAGAAGTTGAGGTGAGTACTCATGACATGTTTGTCTCAAGGGTTGGGAATTGGGATGGCATGCAAATACATATTCCCTGTGCATTATTGAACCGTCAAAGATGGTTCACTACCATCTGAAACCAATGGATATGGTCAGAGAAAATATAAAGAAAAATATATTGGACAATCAGCATCAATTAAAAGGTCTAGCTAGGCAGTATCAATCCTCAGCTCAAGATGCATGTTCTCAACATTCATGCTATTCCATTCAAACGATTTAACCGTTACAAAATTAGTTAGAATAGTTGTAACAACCGATTAAACAGGGTATGAATGAGTGTGAGATACTGACATACATCAAATTGATTTCATATCACAAAAGTTATCTTGTTCTTTATTAGTGAGTAATTTGTATGATAATAGATGTCTGAATTGGAGTATATATATTTATATTGTGAAATGTAATTGACAACGATCTCTCACGAAAATTGGTAATAAATATTCACGATTTTTTAATTACCTGCTAGGGGAGAAAGTATCAGACAGTCCTCTTGTTTCTTCAGATCTAATAATACAAAAAAAATCGTTATAATTTATTGTGAAAACATGTAATTCCGCATGCATGATTAAATTGGCACCGAGACAAAATGATAACGACAGCACTTCCCTACAAGACGACTCACGGACTGCATGTTTGCACTTACACGGTTACACCCCATCACCTTCCCTTCACTTACACGGCATTTTCCAAGTAATTAGCACAAGAATCTCAAAAACACTACAAACAATTGCTAAACCAAGAACCACAAAAAAAACTTACATTGGATTTAATTTTGTAGCAAGATTGCGACAGCCATGGCTTACTCCTCCTTTAGGCCCTGTTTCAAGGTGGCTTGGTATCTCTGTCTCCAAATTTTGATTGTGTGTAGAGTGGCATTGCATGTGACGGAAGCCGCCAAGCTGCCGCCACAGCCGGTGGTGGGAAACATTTCAAAAGTGGAGGATGCAAAATATTTTCAGGTGTATTATGGGCAAAATTTTAAGGTTCTTAAGAACGGCATTGATGGAAAGAGCTACCTCCTCATGCAGGTAAACAGTAAACTTAAGCTCCTTGAAAGTCCAAATGCAATTGGTTTTGGATGCCAGCAATTACAATGGCATTTTGCAGGATGCTTCAAAGATGGCAACAAAGACAAAATACTGCACCGGAAGGATTAAATCGTTTGTGGTTCCACTCTCCAATTATTCCGTCGACACCACCAACTCTCCATGTAACACTAGCTAGCTCTTGTTCAATTTCAGTTTTATACTTTTATTGCAGAACATCTGTGATGTCTTTAGTAAGCCTACATACAGGCAGGGAAGACGTATGGTATGTCGTGTTCAAGTTAATTAATAAACAGTAAGAAGAATAAGAAAGAATAATTTGGTTTCTATTGTATCAAGAAGTTAGGGCTTAGATGAAGTTCAAACTTCAGTGTAAGCAGTGAAACACTCAATACTCTAATAATATATTGAGAAAAAGATTGGGGTCGAATTATTTTTGGTTTAATTTCATGAAATAGGTCGCTTTTGTGCCACTTTTATTCCAAAAAATGGGCATCAAAGCCTTCCAAATTTAAATATCCATAAAGGATCCTCTTGCAGAATCCAAACCTTGGGTCTCTCACACGGAGGCTGGTCTGGTTCTCAGTATCAACTATCAACCGTTGCTATTA
>CAXKVX010003985.1:0-21657 GCA_964058865.1 Eleocharis quinqueflora
ATTTGTCATTGTTGCTATACACATCTTATATAGTCGGTGGTAAAGAGAATCGGATCCTTTGTCAAAGATGCACAAAATGCTCAACGAATCATGATTTGATGCGTTTAAATGGGACACTGCATTTTAATTTCCTCGAAAAAACTTTATTTCCCTTAAACCAATATTTTATCCAAAACTGTACTCGCGAAAAAAATTATTTTTATTTTCGTCTGAAGATAACACATTCACACTCAATTCAATTTTGTCTTAGCGAAAAAAAAATTATGAACTGTGTATGAATTTTGAACAGAACTCCTAAACTATTGAATTCATCCTCTATTGATTTCTCTCTCTTTAGAAATTATAAGAGTAAAGTTATGGTGTTTTTAGAAGCACAGTGTCTCACATGCTCTTAATTCAAACGTATTTTCAAATATTTTAAATTTTGATTTTTCATGTTCAACAAATTCTTGATATCAAAATTTTGTAGGAGATAATTTTTTTTTATTTTTGGAGTTTCTTAGTGCATGTTTTAGATTTTGAAAATGAAATAGTTTTGTGAATAAAAATTGATTACTTTATTATCATTTTAAAGCTACTTTTAAAAAAAAAATCCAATACACATACTTTAAAACTCTAAAAAGTAGAAAATTTGGTTTCCTACAAAAAATTTATAAAAAATTATTGGGCATGAAATCAAAACTTCTAAGATGTTTAAGAATGTTCGAGTTAAAAGCACGAAAGACTTTGGAGCTTCTATAGCAACGTAGTTTTCCTCGAATTATACATGATTGCTGAGACTAGAGGTGAAAGAATCTGATCCGGCTTGAAAACCCATCCAAGCCGATCTGATATTTTGATTAAGTCAAACTAATTCGAACCCGACCGGACCCGAATCAAGATGACACATAAGCCAAGCCGAAACAACACATGAGCGACTCGAGTCCGACCTGAGCCTACTCGAGACAACCCATAACCAGAGATAGAGCGACACATGAGGACCCGAGCCAGATCCAACCCGACCCGATCGGAGACAACCCATAATTCGAGGCGAGGCGACACATGAGGATCCAAACCCGATCCGACCCAACCCACTTGACGTGATAAAACTCGTAAATGGATCTAATCATATCTTTGCCTACATCATAATCTAATTTTACTAACAAATTAACATAAGTGAAAGTCTAGATTTAATAACACAATTCATTAACACAGATCGATCTTGTCCGATTGAATTAAAACTCAAAATAAAACTCGAAATATGTCGGTTCAACTCCCGGACTAAGGCCTGCAACCCAACTCTAAACCCGACCCATTACTCGTAAAAAGACCGACCCGATCCGGTCTCACCCGACTCATGACTCTAAAATTGTCGACACCTAACAATTCGAAATCCGACCCACAACCCAACTATTGTCAGCAGTCAAACTAATCCAATCTGATTCGAACCCGACCGACCCGCACGACTTGCAACCTCTAGCTGAGAATGTAACAGATGCAATTATCTTTCTTTTTTTCCTTTTGAAAACTAGATGCAATTACCTGAATATCTTAGATATCTTACCTATTTATTAATTTACACGTAGCGTCACTAGACTAAATAAGATAAGAGTAGTACAGCAACCATGGAAGATTATTGATGGATTTCCGAGATAAATAAAAATGGAATCTTTTGTAAGCCAAAGAAAGGAAAATGAAAATTTCCACCATCAGCATATTGGCTCATCTTTCGAAAATAGAATTTTAGTTCACTATGAGATCATCTATATACATAATGGGAACAAAATGAAAATTGAAATATGTACAGAGCGAAAAAAAGAAAAAAAGAAATGTACAGAATAAAAAGTTTAGTTCAATTTGCTACGGTACGAAATGACAAATAAAATTTAGTTTAATTGATTCCCTTTTGATTACTTTCAAACCAACTTAAATTAGAGTTCTACCATTCAAGTGATATATCCCGTTATGTTGATAATTTGGATTTGTTCAATCAATAGTTCGAATCCACGACCAAATCAGATGATAAAAAATTAAAAATGAATATATGATTGAATAAAAACTTCTGAACAATCTAATGAGAACATTTCTTGAAACCATTGAATATTTTTTCCCTTGTTTCCCAACGAGTGCCCAAAGACCAAAGTTGGAAACCATTTTAACTTTCCACTCCTCGTTTTTCATCTTTTAGACTAAGAACAAACATAAAATAATAAAATATGCCGCCACGCTTTAAGCAAGACCCCTTTTTGAGACCAGATATCCACTTGCTAAGTTGCTAACAAACCAGTATAACTAAAGCTATACAAACATATTTGATTTTTTTTTCTTTTTTTTTGCATTTATGTATTCATTTTTTCGTAACTCGTTCCTTGACTAATACCAAGAAAAAAAGGCACGAGAAAAAAAGGTAAAAAAAGAAAAACCCAAACAAACAGAAAAAAAAGAAAATGAAAAAGGGCACTATCATCTCGCATCAGGAATGTACACTCAGTCTTGGTCACATATTTACACCCATCCCTCCTCCCATTTATCCATCCACCTACATCATCATCTAAGATCCATCTAACAGAGGAAATAAACTGCCACGTGGCGCTAAACGTTTTTCGCCTTTTGTTTTCATAACCTTTGTGCCTTTTGCACCAATCTTTTTTACATTCTTTTACTCAGCCGCCCCTCTTGATCGACTAGAAGCTGACCTTGGCTGCCTTAGAAATTCGATCAACGCTTCTGCCTGTTCCAAAACAAAAAAAATTCAAACCCAATTAGAATAGTATATAGATTTATCTGTTTATGATAATTGAGTCAAGGCCGGCAATTAGAAACTGGAAAATATCAAATGAAATAATAATTGGTGGGACTTAAATTAATTAATTATTATTCGTACTCGACATGTCGGATGATGGTTATCCAAACAAGGACACAATCTCCAACATAACACTAATAAAATATATATACTTCGAATTTCTTAACTGTTATGGTAAAAAAAAGAACTACTGAGACTATAATAGAACGATGAAGTTGAGGTCAATATCTCCGATTGTTGTCAATTGTAACATAATTACTAGAAGAATTAGTTGATGATAACAGATTAGATTATCACAATTCACAAACCTTGGATTTCAATTTGGGCTTGGCATTAGATGATTGAGAAAGCGCTACTAGAGGCGGGATTGCGCCTTCTCTCGCAACCATAGTACGGTAGGCGGAGTTCTGCTCACAGATCTGCAAAAGAGCCAGCGTGGCAATCTCTTTCTGACGTGTCGACCCCACCTCAACCATCTCAACCAGTACTGGTATTCCTCCTTCCTGTACAGCCACATCCCGACCTTCTGACGTCGTCACAAGAGCATACAACACATATGCCGCCTTATCGACCATTCCGGACTCGGAATCAGCCATCAATTCGAGCAGTAGCCGTACAGCACCATGGTGAACTGCTTGCAGTTTGTTCTCTCTTGACCCGGCACAGAGTGAGTATAAAGTAGTCGCAGCATCCTTTTTGCCACGGGGACCGCCGGTTTCCAATAGGTTTACTAAAAGGGGTATTGCGCCGGCACGGCCTATGATCGAGGCCATACCGTCTAATTGTGAGAGCCGTAAGAGCGCACATGCCGCGTTTTCTCTAGCTGCTGCAGTGGGACCTGATTTGAGTGCCTTGACCAATGGTCGAATCGCCCCAGCTTCAGCAATTGGTAACTTGTTCTCATCACATAGAGAGAGGTTTAGCAGAGCAGTGACGCCATTCTCTTGCAAAATCGGATCCTGGTGAGATAGCAACGAGACTAACGGGCGCACGGCCCCGGCACGAGCGATCCGGATCCGATTCTCAGGGTTGTGTTTGGCGAGAAGACGGAGCTCAGTTGCAGCCCGGCGGAGGGATTCGAGGTCATTATCGGGAGAAGAGAGCTCAGCGACAAGGGAATCAATGAGCTCATCAGAGGATTCCACGGCAGCACAAGAGAGGAGTATCCGATGAAGAGATGCGGAAGCGGCACCACCGGAGAGAGGGGAAGAGGGGAATTCGCCGGAGCGATCACTGTTGCAATCGCTGAAGGCACCGGAGGAATCGCCACCATCGCTGTAGCTCCTCGGCATGTATGGGTGGTACATAGGAGGCGACTCTGATTCCATAGCTAGAGGGTATGTTTATGTCTGATCTCGTGTAAATGTTTTCGTTTCTTTTCTCTCTGGCCTCTGGAGATGATGGGGAGTTATGGTTGGAGAAGAGGAAGGTGGGGGAATGGAATCAATCTGGAAAGAAATATGAAGGGGAAACTGGGAAGGAGTAGAAGGTGTGACACGTGCGAGGGGTGCGAACCGTTCGATCCTCAGTGGCGTGCGCACGTGGGACGACCGACGCATCGGGAAAAGTGTGCAGTTAAATTATAATTTATAAAGCTTCAGTTACTGTGTCGGCTCTATCCACTCGTACGGTATTTGTCGTAAGCATATCTGAACCGTTTATTTTTTTTAATTACAATTACAAAGGTTCGTTTGTCAT
This sequence comes from Eleocharis quinqueflora, assembly GCA_964058865.1. NCBI lineage: Eukaryota > Viridiplantae > Streptophyta > Magnoliopsida > Poales > Cyperaceae > Eleocharis > Eleocharis quinqueflora. The sequence goes on from CAXKVX010003985.1 coordinate 4,481, forward strand.
TTACTGCTTTATAGTCTCAAATTTTGTACGAGAAAATTGTACTAATAATTTACCAAAAGAATCAAAACTTTTTTTTTTGGGTAAATTACGGAAATGATATAGATAAAAGTGGTTAAGGGATAGGAGTTTTACGATTGAATGATTAGAACGGTAAATTTTTTATTGTGTGATAATTTTTTTTGAAAATGCAAATACGGAAGTTTTTCTATCGTGTGGTAGAAAAAATTTCTATCCTGAAAATGTATTACATGTCTGACCACGTATAAAAAATATTTACAATAGTGACTATAGGTAGCAAATTTTTTTGGACATTTATTATGATTTTGACAAAAGTTCTTTAAATTAGATCCACTCAGATTGATAATACGAACAAAGATATAATTATTTGATGCATCGAATATTAACTAAATCAAATATAGTATTAATGTTTTGTCATTAATTCATATTTACATTTCTTCATAAATATATATAGATAAGAATGCAAATTTTAATCCCCACTAATTTCATTTTATGATGATTATGAAAAGACTACTGTTATAAATTAATAATGTGAGGGATCAAATGATTAATTATTTAGACTCCAAGGACCAAAATGATGTTTTTAAAATTTTTGGGACCATATTGATAATAAATGATACTTTAAGAACAAAATTGATAATTTGAAAAGTCCAAGGATCAAATAATATTTTGAAAGTTTTAAGTATCAAAATATCAATTGCCTGATACTTTACAGATAATTTATATATGTAATTTACTCTTTTCGAATTAACGAGTACAACAAAATTGTAAAAACTAAGAAACAAATTATTTTTCAAATCAATACTATAATAATGTTTTCATATTACTTCTGAATTGATATTATCTCTATAATTTAATTTCACTAACATAGTAAAAACAGAGTTAACTTTCGTAATAGCAAAGATAGTAATATAAGACAATTGGAGGAATAGAAATGTTCACATGTAAAACAATTGGAAAATCGTATGTGCTGCTTTGGTACAATTTTCTAATTTTACCATTATGCTTTTCCATCGTAATTTGTTAATCTTGATGAAAAAAATTCTGATTTCTCTTTTTGTTAATCTTGATGAAAAAAATTCGAAACATCCAAATTTATTTTATAAATACTGTTGAATCTTTGTAAATGAATAGCCTCTATTACTTCCGATCTATATTATTAGGATACTTCAAATACCTCAACGCATCCGTATCGGATACTTGCCGCACTTGTATCTAATACGATTATCGTGCGATACTTCACGTGGCAATCAAAATGCATTTTTTAGTTGTTTTTCCTCACATTGTTCTAAGATTGAAGATATTTTCTATAAAAAGACTTATTACCACTGTGTCATATTATTTCTTGTATATAATAATAGTTTTTATTATATGTATTCACTTATATATTATTTTTCAATGTATTAAATTACTTTTCTTAATTAAAAAATATATATAGCTGCATCCGTATCTAAGATATTTTAAAATTACCGTATCGTCGCACCCGTATCGTATCGGATACGATATCCGCACCCGCACCCGCACCCGCACTAGTGCAACATAGCTTCCGATCCATTAAAGAATTTACCAAAAAAAAAAAAAACTATACCACAGATATGTAAAATAAATATTTCTTTTCAAACAATCTCCGATAATTTCGATTTGAACTGGTGAGACTAAGACTCAAAACTATCCTTTTTCAATAAAAACATATTAATTTCACTAAAGACCCAGAGATTAGTTGAATTAAACATGACTTTAGATTTGAAAAGTTTCTTTATCAATTAGCAAAATAAATAAGTTGGTGGTGATCAAGCGTTAGAAAAGAACCTAACTTTAAGAAGTTTCGTCGAATTAAAATTGCACCTTAAGCAAGAACACAGAAACCAAAAGAAACAAAATAATTTTTTTTTTTTTGAGGGAAAGAAACAAAATAAATTCAGTTTTGGACTTTCTATCTGTGTCCTGGTGGGAGAAACCAACAACCAATATGAACTAAAATTTTAAATTTTATTGCATAATACCGTGTGAATATTAATTAATGATATATTTGCAAGACTAGAAATCGAGTCGTTTCCAAGATTTATTGACTAAATAGATTTGATCATTCTTATTTGACATTTGCTCTTTTGTCATGCAGTGAATTATTCTCTCTTTCTTTTCATGGTACATATGATGTGTCTCTCTTTTGGTTTACCAGAAAAAGTTTGTGGAGAAATTAACACCGTAACTTCTACGATTTCAAGTTTTCAACTCAGATCAAAGAGGCGGTACAGATCTTCCAAATTTTTTTTTTGATTCATTCAGATCTTTCAATTTAAACGAACTGGAACTAATCTATATTCAGAGGGATACTTTTTAGAAATATTGGAAAACGATTCAATGTTCAACACTTCATATTTTCTATTACTGGTTAATTGTTTACAAAAATCCTATGTCAATATCATTGGAAATTCTATAATACCAAGTCACAATTTCAGGAGATCCTTCAAAGTCTGCACTCAAGTCAGCTGCTTCATTTATTGGAGACATTTCTCTTTTCCACAATGCAACACCAAGACCTATGCATAAAACAATTTTGAGATTAATATGCTCGCACAAGTCCTTTTTATTTTCTTTTTCTTTTTGTTACGTGGGTGTCTTTGAGGAAATCAGAGCTTTCTGTTAATTTAAGGCTGCATTAGGAATTAGCACATCAATGTTTTATGATCCTCGGAAACATTAATAGTGAAAGAGACAAAAAAAGTTGGAAAATTTTAGATGAAAATCTAATAGTATTACGATTTGAGTAAAAGTATGGTGCTTCTGAGAGCACGAACGTCTTCTGTGTTCTTAACTTTAAAACATTTTTAATTATTTTTACATTTTGATTTATTATGCTTAATAATTTATTTATATCAAAATTCTGTAGATAACAAAAATTTTCTACTTCTAAGGGTTTTAAGTACGTGTTTTAATTTTTGAAAGTGTCTATATTTTCGTATAAATATTGATTATTTTTTTATTAGTTTAGACCACCTTGAAAAATTGAAATATGTATTTATAAAACCCTAAAAGTAATTTTTAGTTTCCTACAAATTTTTGTTATAAAGAAATTTTTAAGAAAAATCGAAATTAAAAAATAATTAAGAATGTTTTTGAGTTTTTTTTATTCATTGCTTGTAGGCTTATAATACACACCCACAAAGAAACCAGAAAATAAACTTCATAAATTCCTCTAAAATAGTCCCTGCTGGAGTTTGAACCAGATCTCTCCCATAGAGGTCTTGCGTCTTACCACTACACCAAATAGAATTTGACAGAATGTTTTTGAGTTAACAACACCGAAAGTGTTCGTATTCCTAGAATCACCATAGCTTTACTCTTATAATTCAGTTGATTCCAATGATTTGTAATCGTCCAATTTATTCAATAATAAGTAATAACAGTGATAGTACCAATAAAAAATAACAATTGAGCATTTCCATTACACAACTTAACATTTCTTTTGTTAAGTGCCATTATCTATATATTATCACCATTTGATCTGACTCTATATTTGATTGGTTCTGTTGGATCTCAATCTATACTCACCGCAAGATGTCACTTCCTGCCTTTAATTATGATTAATTGATGCTTCACCTACAGTTCTGTAGCGGATCAAATGGCAATATTTACTTTTCATTGGGGACTAATTCCCAAGACAAGAATATTTTTGAAAACAATAAAAAGCCGAATAGTAAATGAAATTTAGATTATATACATTGGTTTAGCAGATTCACCAGAAATCAAACGAACAAAGATCATATAAGGATTCTTTTTTTTATAAAAAAGTTCTAACATATATTTTCTACCAAAGACTAGTGGATATCATTTCCGGAACACAAAAAATAAGGTCTATATCGTCGGAAGATGAAGACAAAATTCATGTCAACTGGTGGAATTGCTCAAGTTTTTGGGGAAACCAGCTGTTGCATTTCCTGGAGGCATTTCTCCCGAAATGCATGCAACAACAAACTCAAACCATTAATGCTCGAAACATTGAAACAATTCTGAGGTCAATGCTGCTACAAGTCCCATTGGTATAGACTCAACCTTTTTTTCTTTTCTTGGGCTCTTCTTTATTGGCATTTTCTCTTTAATGAAATAAAGTGCTTTCGTTTCGTTTTGGACACGGTTTGAAGCGTCATTAGTCAGTCTGGACGGTTTGGATTAATTTCGAATCTGTAATTTGATGTAGTTTGATGCTTAGGTGTATGTTATAATATTGATTTGTGGGACTCACTTATCAGTGGTTCAATGGCGATTCGCAGCCATCACCACTAATGACAGCGGATATAAATCTGAAGCTGATCATATGTAATTAACTAGGGAAGACTGATACACTGATGGATTGGGTTATTAATTTGTTGAAGCCTAAATTTAACATAAAAACATGTAGCAGTTTTAATGAAAAAATAGGTTATCATTTTTTGAGTGAATAATAGGGTGCTTATTGCTAAGTTCGAACAAGGTAGCATTTGGGAGATTTTGGGTTGGATCAAGCGAACTTGCAAAAATCTCATAAAAGTATTACTCTAGATTTTTAATGCAAAAATATATATGGCATTATTAAAAGACAAAAAAAGTAAGATGAATAGTTTGATGTGAACAATTTCCTAACGTGCTATATCTATAAGATCTAGCTGCATGTTAATGTGCCACCGCACTGATTTTTGTTCCTGCTGCATTTAATGCCTGTTTGGATGTCATTCTCATGCCAGTATCAAATACACACTAGAGTGACGTGGCAGCTTGAATTCCAAGTTTAATACAATGTTATAAAGAACCAATTTAAGTGGCTCCACATGGAAATGTAATAATGACCAGCTTCATCTGAGAGAAGATGCCTTTATTATTTATACTGGAAGGCTCTTGTAGACTATAACAGGCCATTAGATTCAGTTGCAATTTACCAGACAGCACAGATTACAGGGATTAAAAGATGCTAATCAGACCTGGAAAGACAGTACTTACATCAAAGAACTCATTCTTTCTATGATATAAAGAACTCTACTTTTTCAACTAAAATTGGCATGAACTATATTGTGGGACCATGTAAGAGTCTAATATATAGGACGTTTATGGCACTGTCATATGTTGAATTGTTTCATCTTGCTTTCTAACAATGAACTTATTGTTCCATGGTTTTATTTACAGTTTTATTGTTATTTTACTTTTCCAGTATGTTACATTGACCATTAAACTTAAAAAGTCTGATCATTCTATGATCTTTTGTAGTTTCATAGAGAGTAGATATTGCAGCCACTCATATCAGCTCATACTACACAACCAATGTTCAATTTGTGATTATGCTGACAACGTGGACACGAGCTAAGTGTCATAGATGAACTATTCAATTTTTCCTCTATTTGTATTGGTGTAGGTCAATGTCGTCGATGAACTATTCTGTATCACTATATCCGGAAATATCCACAATTTGTCCATATCTACTTAGTTCTGTCTTCGTCAAAAATTCCCAAGACCTTCGATTTCGTAATCTTTATCTCACTGGCATTTTGGCACAACCCTATTGAAGTGACCTCAAGATTATCGAGATCTCCCCCATCATCTTTTTTTTGTGGGGTCTATGCATTACTTTCTAAGTCATTTTTTTTTCCATGTTAACAGAGAACTGGGTGCTGTTCTTTTGGTAGACATTTCTTCAAATTTTACTGGTCTTGTTGGAGGACTTGGAGCAAAACAAAAGCCAGTGACTAGGAAGAAATCGGCTCAGGTATATCTAAATCAGCACGACGATTCGACTTCCGGTTCAATCCGAAATTGAGACTCAGCGCTACACTCAACCCAATGCGGCCCCATTTACAAATAACTGGAGACATGTTCCAAGGTTTATTTACCCTGTGGGTTAATTCCACAAGTCATTCTTACTCTGAAAAAGACTATATACAAATTAGTAGAATGATTGGTAGAAATAAAACAGGTTGAAACTGGGAATCTTATCTTACTAGGGACCTAAATGAAATTGACTCTATATGGTTATCCTTTTCTTTGGCCAAGTGGTTGAGAGTCTTTTACATTTTTTCTTTCTCTTCCTTTTTAAAGACAAGAAACAGTTATTAACGTCTGACCAGTCAGTGTTCAGTCTATACCTCAGATTTTCAATCCAATTGGTGGCCTTTTAGTGGAGTTCATGTCCAATGAAATAATTCAAATTCCTCTTTTTTAAAGGTAAAACCTGTTGGCACTTGCCTAATTATGTAACAACATTACATTGATAAAGCTACACATGTATTCAGAAGCCAATCTACTCTATTTCTTTTCTAATTGAAAAGTGCATAACGTAACCTACCTATCTACTTGAAAGCAAGCACTGTTCTTAAATTAGCACACACAAAATAGATAAACATCAGAAAGCTAAATTAAAAGAAAAGAAGAAAAGAGAAGATTGTCTTGTGGCTCAGATAGGAATCTTTGTTGAATTGTTGATACCCCACACATTCATGTTCCATCAGATAGCACTTGGTAGCAGAATTAATTCTCATCGATCCTGATAACCTGATGATGTACGTCCATTTGAATTCCATTGCTCTCGCATGATGGATAACAGGTTCGGTTGGAAGCTTTTTTCCCTCAATTATGTGTCTGTTCCTAGCTCTCCATTTACATCAAATGAGATTTAGCAGTATCAGTATAGACGTATAGTCTTTTGGTGCTAGTGTACTGGGTTACTGGCAAGTTGGCAATTGCCTTTTTGAAGTCTACTGGTATATCCTCAACTCTGAGACCTAAATCAGAAGCAGGCCACATTGCTCTAGATAACATGGAAGAAGAAAATGAGGTGTGTGACATTCACTCTCTTCATGGCAAACCACACTGCCAGTATCCTTCTATATATGCATTACATGAGCCGTCGCAAAACCCTTATTGCATGCTCTGCATATGAAATTTTTATAACTTCAGTACAACGTTTATCTGTTTCCAGAATTTGACATGTATTTCATTTAGAGATGTCTAGTCAACTAGTTTGGTACTAGAAGAAAAGTTTGCGAAGAAAATAGTAAATATCCAGAATTTGGGCTGGTTTGTGAGAAATTAAGGCAAATTGTTTTGAGCTAAAAAGGTAATTCAAGCTTACTTGAAATCTTAAATAGTATACATACGTGCTGATAAACATAATCAACTTGATGCCAAGATTATAGTCTGAAGTAGTTTTAGCCTGAAACCCTTAACTTCAGGCATCAGCCTCAAGTTCTAAACATGTATTATCACCAACTGTGCTGCATGTCTTTTCTCCATCATTATCACTGTAATGTTATTCTGAAATGACATACCAACAGCAAACAATTTATATGTCAAAGAAGAAAACAAAGAAAGAAAATACCATACTTTGGGGGACCCACAATTAAAACTAGAATGAGTCCAAGTGACTTGCAACGAGATTAATTAAATGCAATAATAAATGATGATAATTATGCCCAGAAAACTTCATATGTACCTGCATTTAAGATATTTTTAAAAAATATTAAAGTTATGTTTATTTAGGTTTCGATATGAACGACGGTATTTGTGATGCTAAATTTACCTTGGTTTTTCCGCATTTACTGCACTTCTAAATTTTTTAGTAAAATTAACATAAATAACTAATGCGAAAACTAACCTTTCATTTTTTGTTAGCATTCAGCCGACGCTCAATCGGATTTTAAGGTTTGAACACATCCTCTAGTTGCTTGGATCCTCTACCATTAATATAGCTTCTAAAAATCTAATGAAGCAGTATACACTATACAGTGACTATTATAACACCGAAACAAGTTCATAACTGAACACGATGCTAATTGCGCTGAAATCTTCGATTGGTTCTTTAATTAGAACATCAAATTTAGAGCTTTCGGTACAAACTAAAATAAAACTATTAAAAGAATATACAAAAAATAAACATCCCTCAGCTAGGGATATACCATAAGCCCTCGGCCTTCAGCCCGTTCCCTGTCAGATCTGGCATTTAGTAAGATTTTGAAAGAACCGAGTCTTATAAGGGCCAGATTTTAGAAGGATCGGGCCTTATTCCAAAAATACAGGCTCCTATTTACTCGGCCCTTTCAAGTCCCGACCCCGTCCGGCCTTCTGCAACCCTTATCCACGCCAGCCCCTCAGACTCTTATCAACCCTTTCACAATTAAAAAAAATAGACCAAAACTCTTATTACCCGGCCCTGATCCGGCCCTCTGCAACCTCGAGGGCCTGATAAGGGCCGTGCCTTTAGAGGGACTGGACCTATTTCCTTAGAACAAAGCTCTTATTATCCGGCCCCTATTAAGTCATTTTTAGATCCGTCCCTTACCCGGCCAGACCCTTTAGACTTTCCATACCCTCAGCATCAAGAACTGACCTGGAATTCATGGAGTCAACCAGACCAGAGAGGAGACGACCTGGCTTAGAGGAGGGGGGAGGCCAGGAGGAAATGAGAGGGACCCCCGGTGTGTGTTTCGCTTTGACATTTTCATTTTCATTTCTGTATCTGGTCATTTGGATATGTTCCTACCTTCTTATGTTTAGATCTGTGAATGATCAATCGTTTTTCATTTTGTTTCGTGTGTCACGAAACGATTATGATGAAAGAAATTTCTTTCGTTTAAATAACGAAACAGTTAACGAAAATATATTGTTTCGTAGTTTAGTTTGTGACTATGTATTGTTTTGATTTCAGAGAAAAATGCTATGCTGAGAGAATGTGATGAGAGATGAGATGAATGATTGCTCGAATGAGGAGATGAATGATTTGGTTCTGGTGTATGATTAGAATCGTTCACCATCAGTTTATGGTTTGCTTTAGTGTGATGACAGAGGAGATGGATGAAGAGCGAAGGAAATTAGTTTGATCGTTCTGTTTCGTTTCGATAGTTTTGATCGTTTTCTTTAACGAAACAAAATTTCTTAATCATCCGTTAAACAAAATGATTAACAAAACTACCATCTTTCGTGATTGTTACGCACGTTAAACATGTCTACCTATGTTCCTGAGCCTTGTATTTGTTCTATTTTTGCTATGAGTCCTTAATGAATTAATTTTAATCAGTTAGTTGACAATTAGAGTTAATTTCCTTAATATTTTTTTACAATTTTTTCCGTTCAATATATGTTTGAAATGAACAATATTTTCAATAATTTGAATCAGTCGTCTGCATTTTGAAATTCGAAATATGTGATCGCAAACATCGAACTTTGGTACTTGCTCAAGCACCATCATTCCCCATATATGTACTTGAATTTTATAATATTTCGAGCAATGCATTCTCTATTGTATCATAATTGAAGAGGAAAGTTTTTTTTTTTTGGGGGGGGGGGGAGGGATTTGTAGTCCCATACTAACTTTTAAATTATTATTTATGATTCTGTTATTATGTTTTTCTCGTCAATATTGTTATGATATTCTTTAATTATTGTCTTAATCTTTGGATCCTTTATGTCGCAAATTCATTCCATTGATTGATAAATGACGAAATAATTACAAAGATATTCAATATTAAATTATTTTTATTTGTCGGAAAAAATCTTAAAAAAACTTATTATTTTGTGTTCTCCAACTACGTCAATATCATTGAAAATTCTATAAAAACCATGTCTCAATTTGACGAGGTTTTTCAAAGTCTGTGCTGAAGCAAGCTGCTTCATTTTTAGGTGACATTTCACACTTGATGCAACGACCCCTCGACCATAATATATCATAAACGCTTGCATAAAACAAAATTTGAGCTCCATAATGTCCCAATAGACAAGTCTTTTTTGTTTCTTCCTTTGTTTAATTTTAGAGATGAAAATTATTTGATGATTTTGAAATTTTGTTCAACATTTTGTCCACCACAAAATTAACCAGTTTCATTTTTCAAGAACAGTAAACGCATACAACAACTCAACCATAAATGCTGGAAGTATTGAAGCAGTCACAGGTCAATGCTACTACAAGTCCCTTTGGTAGGGGTCCGAATCTGCCGCTCGTAAATCCCTGCTTGTCTTCGATCCGACCGCTCGATCGTCACGGACGGTTGTGATTTGATTCAGAGAGCAGATGCTTTGACCGTTAGATGAGTTTGAACGATCCAGATCGAAATAAACAGAGAAGCAAGCATGAATTTTGAAGCAGAAAATCCGGTTCCCTTTGGTAGACCACCTTTTTTTTTTAACCCCTTCATTGGTGAGATTTTTCTTTTTCTTTGCTTATGGTAAAATGTAAGTGCTTTCATTTCGTTTTAGACACGGTTTTAAACGTCATTATTCAGTTAATTAGTGATGTCTGATATATAAAGTACTGATCTGATGGGAGGTGTTATTTTGAGACGTCATCATACAGTCAATTAGTGATGTCTGATATATAAAATAATAATTTGATGTAGACCTGTCAAACGTGTGAAACAATCACGAAAGTTGATGATTTCGTTAACTGCTTTGTCTAATGAACGATTAAGAAATTTTGTTTTGTTGACTGTTTTATTAAAAAGAGCACAAAACGATCGGAACGAATTAAAATGATTGAACTCCTCTCTTCGCTCTTCAACCATCTGTTCTCTCATCACACTAAAACAAACAAGAAACCAGTCATAAACGATTCTAATCATGTACATGAATCAAATCTTAAATCTCTTATTTCGAACAATCATTCATCTTTTCTCAACATAGTCTTTTTCTCTGGAATTAAAACAATGCTAACAATATACAGTCATAAATGATTCTAATCGTTTAATTTGTCACGAAACAAAACGAAAAACGATTAAACGAGCAACCATTGATAGTCCTAATCTGATGGGAGGTGCTCAATTTAAGATATTGAGCGTTGAGATAATTTTTTTCAATTTTTGCCGGTTCCACCTCTTATGAAGTTTCCTAGAAAATATGCTTGGAAAATATTATGGCGATACGCTTCATTGATACACAATCGATACGTGCGACAAAGTGTGGCTTTCTACGAATGGGATGGTATCCGCATTATCTTCGCTGCCTGGGCCCAGCAACCAAACTCCAGCGCGTGCTAACGCGCAATGGCTTTCGCGCTAGTGTGCTCAATCCATTGCTTGTTGGACGAATACTCTCCTTCAGGGCATGGTGTCATCAAAGTTATGCATGTTAAACACGTTGTTATGCATATTATTCGAGTTCGATTACATGTTATTTTTTCTGTACAAAACAACATGTAATCGAACTCGAATAACATGCATAACTATGCACGTTGATACACATGTCGATTGCGTATCAATGAAATATATCAATCTATCAGCTCCCTACTTTTATACGCTAAGTATTCTTGATGAGTAATTAATGATGCCTGAATGTCCCGATGCGTCAAACCCAGTGCAAAAGTTTGTAATTATATTATTTACTAGTTCTAGACTTCTAGTGAGAAAAAGGAAGGATCAATGATACCTGATCGTATTTTATATCTGTCATTTTTTTGGCGAGTCGCTTTTGAAATTGAAAGCTGTTGCATTTTCCGTATTTTTTTTTGTTGATTTTCATATTAAACCTAATTAAATTTAATATTATGTTTCGATTTGTTTTATTCATTTTAAATATTTCTAATGTTCATTTTTTATTTCAAAATTTTTAATGCTCATTTTTTTATATTACTTTCCATCTTCAAATTTCTACTTTCAAATATAATATTTCTTGTAAGCAAGAACAAAGATGAATCAAAATTAGCAGTGGCGAAGTCATTCATAGACAAGTTCGGACACTTGCTCGGACTTGATTTTAAAAAAAATGCAAAATTTATTATGTTTTTAGTTATTTTGTAGTGAAAAAATGAGTTTTTAATGAGTTTTAGTGAGTTTGTGTTCGACTTGATCTCAATTTCAATGTCCGAGCTTAAATAGCCTCTGGATCTGTCCCTCAAAATTAGGTTTATGCAAATATTTTACAATATATTTATTATTCCAGTATTTTATAATTAATATATTCTTCATAACTGCGATTATGCAATCTATTTTTAAAGCATGCAATGTTGACATTGTATACAATTTTGTGTATTGTTCTAGACAAATTTAACTGTTTATATGTAAATTGATTTGATTACTATAATTACATTAGTGTTTGATTTTAAGAATTTTATTTCATATTGTCTGTTTTGAAGCAAGTTTATTTTATTTTATTTTTATAGAACCATTCAAAAATAATTATAGTTCACATAACTGTTTATAAAAAAACTGTCTGATGCTATTTTACTTCAGTATATATATAAAATTAATAGGTATTCAACCTTGCAATATGATAATGAATGAAAGAGAAGAAGAAATCTCTAGAGTCGGAGTCATCAGTTGCATCTTTTTGGATTTTTTTCGCAAATAACTATGCATTTGAGAATATGCATCATTTCGAATTTACTAAAAAAAATCGTAAATCTTAAATTCCTCTGACGAAAATTCTTGATCTGTTCCTGTCAAATCTCAATATACATATAACAAATTTATGATTCTATTAAGAATAGACTCTTAATTTAGTAGCTAAGAATAATATTTACCGCATGAGAGATCACATACTCGAAATCTCACTGAAATAATTTTAGATCATTTAAATTTGAATAATTTTAGTCCTTCATTTTCGTAAACAAAAAAATAAACATGATTCTATTATATGCGGACTTAAAAAGTTAACAATAAAATTCATAGTTCCAAATTAACGTGTAAATGAGACCCGACTCATTAAATTAAATACATAAAGTTTCCTTCTATGTTGCACTATACAAGACAATTACCATCTATCAACTTTCTTTACTATAACATAATTTAATCAGAATTAAATAGAAAGTTAATTAATAAGGGCAGCAGTGGTATTAAGAGAAAAAAATATTAGGCGTGCTCTCAATATTAAAAGAGAGATGATATAGCTATACACTATTTGATAATTGATACTGTCATCGATACTAACTAGAGGCGTCCAGTGACATTTAATTTGCACATATTATACATATTGTTTTTATTATTATGCACATTGTTTTTGTTATTGTGCACATTGTTTTTGTTATTATGTGCATTGTTATATCGCATATCGATACCAATTATTTATATCTATTCATATTTATTTTCATAATGTGCATAATAACAAAAAATAATATGCATAATATTCATAACATGCATAACAGTTAAAATAACATGCATAATAGTTAAAACACTACTACAAAAAATAGATTTTAGTGCCGCCAACTTATCACCGGAGTTTAAAAATATCCAGTAATAATACAGCCCAGTGACATTTCTGATATTTAGTTTAAAACTTAACATCGGATCTTAAATAAAAATCTGCAACTAAGTAGGAAACTTATCTGAAAATGCACAATTTTATGATTTATCACAGGATGCTAAACAAAAATCGATGATAAGAATGGAAATTATCATCGAATTTTAATAAGGATCCGATATAAATGCTTTCTCATCGGATTTTACGAAATAACCGGTGATAAAAAGTCGAAACCCTATGTATAAATACCCTTCTTTCTTCCTTCCCAAACCAGCAACCGACACAACTTCCTCCAGCAACGTTTTCTCTCCACCTCCATTAATACATGTTCTTACTGTAAGAATGCTGCCTTTATTTTTTTGCTCATTTCTGAGACTTATGCCTTTATTTTTTCCTCCTTTTCAAGGCTGCAATGAATGTTGCCTTTATTTTTTGCTCATTTTCGAGACTTTTCTGATGTATTTATTTTCCTTTTATTTCGAGGCTTTTGCCTCTTCATATTTTCTTCCTTTAATTCAAATTTTTTGTTCCTTTCCAAGACTGCAATGAAGCTTTCCATGCTGTAGTTCGTGTATAAATAAAGCTCCTGTGTCTCAGATCTGAACGAAAAGCTTCTTCCCCAATGCAGCTATGTTCTTGTTGTTGAAGTTCCATTGAGGCTAGATGAGTGAAAAAATGTTCAGTTCACTCGATGATTCTTCGACAACATGAACATAGCTGCATATATATGAGGGCTAGATTTGTTTATATGAGGGCTAGATTTGTTTATATTTCGGTGGCTTGTTAAATTTTTTATATGCAGCTACGTTCTTATTGTTGAAGTTCGATCTAGGCTAGATGAGTGAAAAACTGTTCAGTTCTCGATAGTTCTTCGACAATATGAACATAACTGCATATCTACGAGAGCTAGATTTGTTTATATGAGAGCTAGATTTGTTTATATTTTTAAATAAGTTATATTCTGAACGAAAAGCTTCTTCCTCAATGCAGCTACGTTCTTACTGTTGAAATTCCATCGAGGCTAGATGAGTGAAAAATTGTTCAATTCACTCGATGGTACTTCGACAGTATGAACATAACTGCATATATATGAGGGCTATATTTATTTATATTTCGTTGGCTTGTTAAATTCTTTCAGGAATATTATTTTGTTTGGTGTATGATTGACTTAAGTTAATCTATTACTTAAAATAAGTTATATTCTTTATTTTTTTCAGGATTCAAGTCGATCTCGCTGCATCTATTACTCACTGGTTCAAGCCGACACTTCATAGAAATTATGGGTTGATATTTAACAAATTTTGTGAATTTATTTTGTTTGGTGTACTGTGTATAAATAATTTTGTATAAATGTGAATTTATTTTGTTTGGTGTAACTGTGTATATTTTATATAAATGTGAATTTATTTTGTTTGGTGTAACTGTGTAAATAATTTTGTAATATAGAAATAAAGATTTAATATAGAAATAATTTATTTTTCGTACATTTTGAAGGGATCTATTTATTTTTATGTAATATAAAAAAGGATTTATCACCAGACAACTAAAACAATCCGGTATTAACAGCATAATAATAAACAATATTTATCACCAGATTTGAATTAAAGGGCGGTGATAAATGTGGCTATTATCACCGGATTTCCATTAAAAATCGGTGAGAACTCATTCACCTTTATCACCGAAACTTAATTTTATTTAGCACCGCCCCTTTAACTCTGGCCCAAAATCCGGTGATAAATCATTTAAAAATCCGGTAATAAACCCAAATTTGTCATAGTGAAAATAATGTGCACAATAATAATTAGATGCACAATAATAAAAAATAATGTGCATAACAATAACAATATGCATAAAAATAAAAACAATGTGTATAATAACTACAACAGTGTGCAAATCGAATACAACTGGATTCGTCTAATAGATCGAAACGAGCGTTTTTTGTCGAACAATTTCAATCGTTTTTCATTCAATTAATTACATAACAACAAAAATAATATATATAATAACAAAAAAATATAAAAATGAACTGAACTGAAGGCGTCTGGTGATATTGATGAACGTATCGATTGATGTATCGTCGAAACATCTTTCATATTAGAAATCTTGCTCAGCACCTCTCTAATCGGATCGGTCGTATTTTCAAACTTTTAAATAATCATTATTGTGCATTTGCGACAAGGTCAATAGCGGAAATATCACGAGAGTTATGCTATTCAAAGAGTTTAATTTAATAATTTCCAACAAGCAACAATAAATTAAAGATACAAAACCATTAATATCCAAGTTAAAATTTCAATATTGACATTGTAACACAATTAACTATGAATTATATACCGTTAGTAAATTTTTTTTTTGTAATTATAAAGATGAACTTGCTCACAATATTTGAAAATGAATTACAATTTCTGCGGCAGTTAGAATAACTTATTAAATTAGAAGTGTTTTAGTGAAATTGCAAGTGCATGTAATATTTTTTTTGTTCAATGTTGTAGGCTTACAACACTCAAACTCAAATCTCAAAATAAATCTAAAAATAAATTCATTGAAAATTAAAGCATTGTGCCTTTCCACAACCCTAGGCAGGATTCAGCTTCAAGTATATATTGAATGAACGTGCCTTAATAGTTTAAAAAATATCGACTAAATAAAAATAGATTTGAGAAGTGACCATGTAATGGTAATGAGGTCAGTTCAAATAACTATACTTATTGATAATAATTAACTTGAACCCTTTAGTAGGATAGCCTTTAATTAAAAAAAAACTTTTTTAATCTAAAATATGAAAATTTCTGAACCGTATTCTCTGTGGATTTTTTTCTCCGCTCTCAGCGAAACATGATTGTAGTCATCAGATCAAAGATCAACGCTTGATCGTCAAACATATGATTCAAAGGTATTTTTGATATTGTTTATCTTAACCGTTTATATTTAATCCAACGACACATATCTAAAGTTGCCGTCAGATCAAAGATCACGCTCGACTGCCAAACATATGATTCAGAGGTATTTTTGATATTGTTAATCTTAAGAGTTTATATTTAATCCAACGACACAAATCTGAAGTTCTCCTCTCAGCGGAACAAAAAGTTCCGCAGAGAATTTCGTTTCGAAAATTTCAGCTGCCAAGTTTGAAACCATATTCTCTGCACCCATTTTTTATGGGTGCTCTCTACAGATGTAAATCTGGATCGTTGGATTAGAGTTGAACGGATCTGATTTTATGATACAAAAGTTCTCTGAATTATATAGTTGGTGGTCAGTCGTTCAGATCTAATCGAACGATACAAATTAACGAATGCAAAGAGCACCTATAAAAAATGAGCGCAGAGGATACGGTTCCACCAAGTTTACGCTTTAAAATCTGTGGCCTAGAAATAGCACTTAAAAGACCCTTTAAACTTTAAAGCCCACCACAACTACACAATAATTATACGGTTGAATATACTTTGCGCTATTAAACAGGCCTGGCTAGAAGCATATATTTATTCTACAAAAGACATTTTAGCACGGCCTATATATATATTATAGTTTTCATAGCCTGATTAATGTAGTCCATTGTATTACAGCTGAAGTGTCAGTTAGATGTCAGTATTTTTTTTTACTGGTACTCACTGCATCGTGCCACCTCTTTTAATTGATAAGTGTTTGTTCTCAAATTTATGTATTCATATTTGATGTTGAAATTTTGAATTATGCACAAACATAACAATACTAAAAGTGCCCAAATAATTTATCCAATTTAGCAATGATATCAATGACAGGCCCAAATTGCAGTTTAAGAAAGCCGATCAAATAAAGGGCCAAAATTTGGTGGGTTTTTTTTAAAAAAAAAGGGCATTTATGTTCAGGAAAGAATGCTCTTTTGCGTGTTGTTATGTGAAATATATCACCAGTTCACGGCGCTGTGGCCTGTGGTTTAACATATATATTTAACGCAGCAACGTGGCTTAAAAATGTTCATATTTGCATGTTCC